>JANJEY010000004.1:42650030-42665218 GCA_024703695.1 Erythroxylum cataractarum | reverse complement strand
TTAAACTACCTTCAAAACTCTCATATTTTCCTTTTAAATATGATCTGATTATCTGTTATTTTAACTTTTGGTTTTTAATATTTCTCGGATAGTGTTTAAATCAACTCTTAGATTAATTTGGTAACCTAAGTTATTAAATAATCAATAATTTGATAATACATTATCAAATTTATTATTGCAAATTGTTCACTTGCTGTTAATTGATCAACGGTAAATTCTAAAAATTAAGGTGAATTTTTTTGTTCTAATACTGTTTCACAAATAACATCAATCTTGTAATTTGCAACAACAGTACCAAAGATGCATTGGAGGTTAAGCATTCAATCTTCTTGTCCCTCCCAGTATGACAAGGACAGGCAATCTCATACAAGAAAATAGACAAGTGTTTTTGCTCTTAGGATAAAGCTGACAATTATGTCATTAGGAAAACAGATGAGTGCTTTTGCGACAGCAGACCCGTTAAGAAAGCGGGTCAATGAATTCAGAGAGATAATTAAGGCATTACAAGAATACACTTCAGAAGTCTCCCATCGCTTTTCTACGGTCCTAATATGGCAGCATTAACAACAAACAAGCTCATTAAATGCCGGTTATAACACACCGTCTTGCAATTAAGTCGTCGCCTTTCCTATAGTCCCAATATTCCATCCCCTTTCCTTTTCCTTTTGGTTATGCATCTGCCTTGTATCCTTGGATGCCACTCTTTTACTTCCTAAGAGAATTCTGTGTGCCATCCTGCCTCTACTTCCAATTGAAACTCTAACTTTCTCCATCCCAACACTTATGCCACCTTTTCTCAGATGTTGCATTGAGGGCTTGATCTGGGTTTTCTTTTGAAGGCTTCGTCTCAATATTGTTCCTAGCTTCTTGGTGCCTTTTTCGACTCCTTTAGGACTGTTGCAAAGTACCTCCTCTAGCTTGCATTCATTTTCAGATTCCGTATCTTCCTTTATGTGGGCTGGGCAAACTGGCGTTGATCGTAGTGAATTTGGTACAGTAGCTAGGGGAATCAAGGAGTTACGTCTTGGAGCTGGGGTTATTGGGACCCTTTTCACTGTAGCACAAATTGAGGCTCTGCCTGTCCTCTCTGGTAGTTCAGCCGTTCGAGGGTTGTTTTCCTTTTCTGGATGATCAATGTAAATGAGTGTTCCATCAATGTCAGGTGGCTTCAAAGTGTTGTTCTCCATCAGTTGTTGCTGACTGAAGTTCATATTTTCTTTGCTCAAGAGACTAACCATAAGCTCATTGCCATTTTTGGTATTTCCTAATAGCCTATTCGAAAATGGTAGCCGTAATTGCGCATTATTTTGCTCATCTTTGTGCTCTTTCATTTGTTGATTTTGTTGTAGCTGTTGAGCTATCTTTGTGTCGACATGCTGACGAGCTAACTTCCTTTCAATTAGCAGTTGTGACTCTAGCTCCTTTAGCTGCAAAAAGTAGTGGAAAAAAAGCCATAGTTCAGACCCGCGAGGGATAAGTAAGCAAACGATCAACTTTTATCAGCTAATTCGATGATTATTGTTATCCACAGTTGTCTGATCACCTTTTCAAGAAAACTCCTATTTTTGAAGTCTTTTTCTTTTAGCTTCAATTCCAATCCATGGATTGTTTCCTCCATTTTCTTTATTTGCAAATCTTTGTTCTTCAGGTCCTGCTTCGATTTTTCAGCCTTAAGAGTGAGAAGAACACATTAGTTCAACAAACATTTGGGAACGGTCACTCAGAGAGATAATAAACTTGAAGGGGAAAAAAGAGTGTCGCTAAAACTAAATCAGTTGTACCAACTGTTTGTATTTCAGCATCTCAGAATTCTCCAATTGTCTCTTCGCAGGGCCCAACTCTATTCCCCTGACTCTGCTCGCGAAGTTTAGAGAACATAAAGTCTCCCCAAGGTCGTTCTCATTAGGACTGATTTGTACAAACATGAGCGTCTTTGAGTCTCCTCCTGGCAAATAGAAAACAGTTAGGTCTATACTCTGCGTCCTTAACATGGGTTGAGAATAAAAATTATCTTATGGTTCTTGAGAAAGTAAACTTGATATTGACTGTGACTGAGAGTCAGGATAGTTGCTCCAGTTCCACAGATGTGTTTTCTCCAATATTTTGAAATTCCGTGGGGAAGAGTACCTAATGAATCTTGAAGTAAGTGGGTAAGCTTGGAGTTCCTGCATGATAAGCAAGCCAATATGTTAACTTGAAACTGAAAGCAGAAATAAAGTTAGATTCTACAAAATAAAGAAATACCACGCAATGCTATAACCTGAATGGGATGTGAGGGCTTTTGTTTGCCAGAGCGGATATCACGTCACCAAGTGCAGATAACGATTTGTTGATATTTTGCGTTTCCTTGAGTCTATCTCCTTGAACCTCTGTCTTGGCTACTCGCTCACTTCCTGCTAGGTCTACCAGCCACAACTTGCTTTTTGTGCATTCTCCATTCAACAAATTCTTTCCCTTGACTGTCACGCAATGTATGCTGCATCAAGAATGAATTATACTCTAGCACTTGATGAAGATTAAGCACACCGGCTGCTTAATGATATTGAAAATAGACTTGATAAGGGCCACAGACCAGTGAGATCGGCTACTGCGCTCATTAGCATTTGTTGGGCCAACAGCCCTTGCTTCACTCCCAGTTTGTAGAACTTCCCAGACCTCATTCATATTGTTCACACGGGCTTCAACTAGCCCAGGGACATGATGAAATCCTTCACCCGCATGTCTTATTTCCAGCCTGCAACATACATCAAAGATATATTGCTAAAACATAAGTATAAACAAAACTATCCTTAAAAATACGGGCAATGCACAAATGGAACAGAAATAAGATCCAGAACTGCAGTACCTTTTTCCAGACACGCCTGACTGAGAGCCTGAAGCAAGTAAATCTCGAATTTGTTCATTATAGACCTCTAGAACACTCACACGTAGATCAAATTGGAATAAGTTCTCTTTCTGCTTAATTAAGCGGAAGATCTGGTCAAGAGTCCTAAAATTTACTCCACGTGCTTCTTCCGTACCCTCCATTGTAAAAGTTTTACCAGTTCCAGTCTGACCATAAGCAAATATGCATACATTGTACCCATCCAAAACTGATGTTGCAAACGGAGCAGTATCTTGGAAAACATCAGCTAAGAGACGTAAAGGACATATTGTTATTGACAATTGGAAGGGATGGGGATTATACTTAAAATTTTAGATGGACTACATCAATTTATAATGTATGAAACCTTGGTCTGACTGGGGACTGAAAACAGCATCAAACTTGAAGGTCCTTCGAAGAAATCCGTTGGATAAAACTGTGAGTTCACCATCTTTTGCGGAATCAAAATCCATAACCACAGAAGCTCCTGCAACAACTTCTTCTGCATTTAGAGGCCTACATCGGCAGAACACCCTTATATTTCCTGAAAAGTAACTGCTGTTGCTCAGTAAACTATCGGCAAACCAGTGGAATTTCAAGGTAAACATGCAGCTACCTTTCAACTCTAGAACCTTGTTATAAAGTTCCCTTCGTTCCTGTGCCCCTTCAATGAATTGAGTTTTGAGATCTTCATGCAAGTTCTGTTGCTGCTTCACTATCAGAAAATAAACAAGCAATTGAAACAGTAAAAGAGAAATGCAACTATTTTTGTATCAGGAAACCATTTTTAATACATAGAAAATGTCAGATTAACATACTTGTGGACTCAATTGTAGCCATTATTGCAGGCATATCAGCAACGCATTTCTTGTATGCTAGCGTGTCTTCTAATAGCTTAACATGATCCATTTTCATGATCTGTAAAAGAAAGAACAATCAAACTAATGCAGTCATGTTAGTTGTTTATGAGAAAGAAATTTCAATAAACAGCAGCCTGATTACCTTCAATTTTCTTGTCAAGTCTCTCAATGAGGAGAACCACTTGCTCTTTTCCTTCACTTGACCCTCAATAGCATATGCTAGAACAGAAAGTAAACATGGTCCATCATTTTCAGGATAATTCAAATGATTGTCTGAAGACAGAAGCAGAAGTTTTCATACCCAAAGATCCAACATGCATAGACTTGCGCATTAGCTCATTTTGAAGAGCCTTCAAGGACCTCATAGCCTCTTGGCATTCCTTATTCTTACTTAAATTCTCACTCCTGAGTTCTTCCATTGCCTTCTTCACCTCTGCCAGTTTTCTTCCCTGACATTCATACTCTCTTAGTAACTTCTCATAATCTCCTCCACCTTGGCACTCACCATTATCCTACCATTCAGCAGAATGTATATCCCTTATTCAAGAAAAAAGTTTTCTGCTAAATCAGGTAGACCAAATGACTATACTACTAGGATAAGTAGTTATTACTGTTGTCGGCTTGCATTCTTTCATTTGAGACGTCCACAGAAATTGAGTCCCTTCTTGAGGATCTGATTCTAGAAAATTGAAATTATGTCAATTCCTTTTTTTTTTTCTAACTCAATCTTTAACAGGGAAACAAGAAGGAGAACTGAACTTACTGGTAAAATCAGTTGGTTGTGGATTGATATCAATAACGGGATGTGAATCTTCTTGGCATAATTTCTCTGACGGGGGAAGGAGCTCAAAAGAAGATTCGGGGGACAAGCTTTTGCTGAATGTTTGGCAAATTGTAGCAAACTTCACGGATGGGCTCTTACTAGTCTCTTGGATTTCAGGAGACCCATCAATGCCGTTGTCTAGAGAGAGCTCAACAGAGCAATTGTTTGGACATAATAATTGAGAACCCGCATGGCTGTTGGTCACTATATCAGGTGAACCGGCACATAAAACCAGATCAGGTGACGTGAAAGAATACCCCAGCATTGACCGATCTAGAATTGGATTCGCAATTCAGTTCAATTCAGTTCCAAAACCCCAAAACAAATTAGTGCTATGATAAGGTTAAGTTTACCATCTAAGAATGGATCACTGAATTTGGGTACAATAATTTCTTCTGAATATCGATCCTCTTTACAGGTCAGATTATCTACAATTGTACACACAGGAAGAGATTAAAAGGAAAAAACAAAAAATATATATATCTAAATGAAGAGAAAAGAGTTGCGTACCGCAATCTGGGTTACAAGGAGAAGTAGAATCCGCCATGTATGGAGCTGAAAGTTGTAGAGTAGCTGATTGATTGCAAGGTTCAATGAACATAAATAAATCAGTGGAAACCTTGTGTTGTATTGTTTCGCTAAAAAAGCTTGTGGGTCATGCATTCATGAAAGCTTCAATTTGTGGTCACTCACAACACTCGGAGGTCAGGGAAGGTGAGTTACGGAAAGAAAGGAAAAGAAGAATGATATTTGATAGATTAGAGTCAGATTGTTTAATTTGTTTTTGTTTCAAAAAGCATTCTATTACTGAACACGACCGTTGCTTTGGAACTTTTGAAATTTGAATTGTGCTAAGCGGGCTGCCAACAAGAAATTGTTTCTTAACCCGGTCTCGTCCATCATATACGGACCCAAAGCCGAATTTACTCGCTATTATTCCCAGTGAATTGAGTATGATGGTTATAGTGTTTTTTTTTTCTTTTGAATAACAGTTTAAACATTTTTTTTTTGGAATTGAATAAGAATTGTATTGAATATAGCTAAGCTAATACAAATATACAAAAGTAGAAAAGAGACTGGTCTTATTCTACCGCAAATCAAGAGTATGAATCAAAATGCAAGATTTACAATAATAGAATAAGGGTGTGCTTGTTTGGGATATGGGAAAAAGGTTACGAGTATCGAATGAAAATTGATGTTTGATATGAACTTATTATTGAAGACCTAAGAATTTCATTTCTTAGTTTTAGATAATTTTCTATCCCTCTCATAATCCAAAGGAATGAGAGGAGAAGAATGAGAGTGATTGCTATGTTTTTAATTTTTTATATATAGAGAATAAATAAAAGGTATAATTATAAGCTAAATAACTTCATAAGTAAAGTTTTAATTTTAATAATCAAATTTACGGTGAAATCAATTAAATAATTAATTACACTATAATTAATTAGAATATTGTAATTAATTAATTAATTAAAACATAATTATTCTTTAATTAAAATATTATAATTAATTAATTAATTAATTACAATATAATTAATTAAAATATTATTATTATTTATTTAATTACATTATATTTAATTAAAATATAATTATTCATTAATTAAAAAATAATTAATTAAAATATTATTATTAAATAATTAATTGTAATATAATTAATTAAAATATAATTCATTCATTAATTAAAATATTGTAATTAATTAAAAGATAATTTATTTGGTAATTAAATAATTATAATATTTTTTACAAATGAACCACTATCAATGGTAATGATAATCATTCATTCCTCTTAACCAACCATCATAATTATAATGATAATATTCATTTCCATTCTTCACTATATTCATTCACATTCTTATTACCATTCTCCCAAACTATCACTATATTCATTCACATTTTTATTACCATTCTCCCAAACTAACCAACCGCCCCCTCCGGTACACATTTTTAGTATTATGATAACTTTGTCAAATTAATCTATTAATATTTCTCTCCAATTCAAAAAGCTGTTTCTTTGAGATAACAATATTTTGCAACTATATTTAAAAGCCCTAAGGCATGCATCTAACCTTTATCCCATGCCAACGAGTAAAATAATCGGTACGGGAAATGCAGCCAAAATTTTGAATGCATCAGCCTCCCGAACTCTTTAAAATCCCCTGCCGTTTTATCCACATACATCCATCTCAAAAGTTTTCAGTGGGAAACCTACCTTGATTGATTATCATACAAGCCATACGTATAGGATTCCATGTCTCCCATATGCTTTTCTTCGTCCTTAAAATTTTCTGTCTTTACTCGATTAGTTTGGTTCCTGCCTCATATCTTGTCAGATCACACATAATCTTGGACCGATAGCGGGCATGGATAATAATATAATCAACGTCATCACATAGGTGTTGACATTAACACAAACTTAAGGACAATGATATATAATAAATTAAGGACTTATCTATTTTCTTTTTAAAAAAATCCATAGTACATACGGTACAACGGGGATTCATGACTTTCATCTTGCAACTGGGAACCTTTTCATGAGTTCATTAATGAAGGCTGTTCAGAAGAACTGTTTAATTTCCCATTCTCTGTCTAGGAGCCTAAGTTTAAATAACTTAATCACCATATATCCACTTTACATGGTTTGTGGGCAGAAAAGGTGAATCAAAAGGTCCCTGAAATTGAATGTCAACGAATCCCATATAGACCACAATGCCACTGCTTTTGTCCTTATCGCTAGGTCCAGCCGTGTTAGAGAATATATAAAATCAATTGAGTTGACCTCACACAATAGTTTAAGTTATTGTGATAAAATGGTCGCTTAATATGGTATCAGAGCCTTTATAACTAAACGGTCATGAGTTCAAATCCTACCACCCACCTATTCTCTAATTAAAATTAAGCACAAGGTAAAGTAGCCCTGTGTAAATTTTAAATCCAAAGGGCTTTCACTTGAGAAGGTGTGCTAGAGAATATATAAAACCAATTAAGTTGGCCTCACACAATAGCTTAAGCTATTGTGGTGAAATGATCGCTTAACAAGGCGACCTTATATATATATATGCATGTTGGGAAACAAACAAACGGTAACTAAATCTAAAGCCAGCCATTACCCCTCTTGAGTCACCACCTGTTGTTTAACTACGTAATTATGTATGTCATCAATTATGCCCTTGGTTAAGTGGTTTGAAATAAAATGATCAAGGAATTGATAAGAGAAATGAGGAAACGGATTACCAACTAAAGGGTAGCTACTCTTCTTGTCTAAGTATCACCCATTCGGAATGCTATTAAGACCATATACGAAACTTGAGGGATTTCCCACCATGTGGAGTCGATGTTTTCTGGCTATAAAATTATTAAATATTTCATCTTTTGAAGCGACTTTTGGCATGCTTTGTTGTATTATTTAAGGAATCTTGAGCTATAGATTGGTGTCATTATTGGCTGGATTTAACTGATGCTAATCTAAGTAAAACGTCAATGTAAAAGAACACGTTCCATAATTTCTTTACAATTTCCAATGTAAGAAAAGGGATAAGGGTAAGGTGAAGTGCATATTTATATAAAGAAACTAAAGTTCTCATTTGATTCTAATTAGAAATAGAATTGAAATACAATTTCAATTTCAGTTAATTCATAGCTAATTATAATTTGTTTATAGTAGTTGTGTAGAACCGCAATCTTGAATTTTAAACTAATAATTAAAATTCTTAAATAAATATGTCTGAAATTTTAATATGAGGTGAAATTAAAATATGAAATTTACATAAATATTAACCCCATAATTGAGATTGATAATCGACGGAACTCATAATCATAACCTAAGAACGATTTCATGAGTTCAGTTTGTTTGAGAGAAAAACCATCCTTTGAGATTTATAACTTGGTGTCAAATCAAGAGCCTAAAAAATTGCCACCAAGAGTAGAATTCCGTGATGCAGCTTTTGAAACATGATGGCTAGTTGAACTCCCCAAGAGCGAGCCTATTTAAGCTCAAAAGAAAAAGCATGTTCTTTTCTCCTTCGTATACTACCAAAGGGCCTCTGTTTCATGCATCAAAGTGGTTCCAACAACAACAACGACGAGTTCACAGACTCTTAGGACAATGGTTCTTCTTATGTGTTCACCGAGGAAATTCATCAACTCGTCAGTAATTATTGAATGCTCAAATTAATATGGTGACCATAATAATGGGGAGAGGACATGCAACAAATGAGTACTTATTCTTGGGTAAATAGATACGCAAATATATGTATTTAGGGCATTAATATGATAATATTTTGTTATTAATTCATTCCTGTGCTCTTGTGTTGACTCTTTTTCAGAATAAAACCTAAAAAAGAGAAGGTTGTGAGTGCGGGGAAGGGTTGGGAGTTAATAATTTATGGTCTACTGTATCCAAACAAGCTAAGAAGTACTGGGACGTTTTTTACAAGCCACATAAAGACAGATTTTTCAAAGATCGCCATTACTTGGACAAGGAACGGGGCCAATATTTCACGGGAGCAGGAGGTGAAAAAGTCATTCTCGAGGTCGGCTGTGGAGCTGGAAACACTATCCTTCCTCTAATTGCAACATATCCCGGTATTTTTGTTTATGCCTGTGATTTCTCACCACATGCTGTTGACTTGGTTAAGGTTCGATTCTTAGGTTATTTCTTCTTACTTGTCACGATTGGATGTTACTGCATGTACTCAGAGATAAAACTTGATAATTTGAGCTACAAAGAACATGGAAAAGCTTTAGTTCTGCTGATGAAATTGGAAACCATCCAGAAATTTCACGATTAACAATTGAAAACAAAGCCATCATTTGTATGCTTTTAGGGTTTTTTTGGCACATACCCGATTTTTTAAAATTTTACCATATGTTTTGACTTTCGCTTACATTTCCACTTTATATTTCATGTTACATTTCCACTTTACATGGCTGGTCCATTCATCGCTTCGTGCCTCCGATGACGATACAGTAAGTAACTAGTTTTCGTGAATCTCATTGTGAAATATGGTAACTCGGAAGTAGTCAGAAGAGAGGCGAGTGGCTTGCCATATATCTTCCTGGATCTCAACAAGCTGGTCGTTTAGTGAAGACTTAGCGCAACTATTAACGAGAAAAGCCGGTTTTTGTAGGGGTATAAGGTAATAGTAGATTATTGTCACTATCAGGTATATATAAAAATATATATTGCTAGTTTTTACGTATTTAATTTTTTTAATCTATATCGCTATTATTCTGTCACATCTACATTTGCGTTTATTGGAAATAACTTCTCTATTATATAGGAGTAAGGTTGCATAATATCAGACCCTCCTAAACTTGACTTCATTGCAGGACTTCGGAATATGATGATGATGATGTATCCAAACAAGCTAGCCCTTTCACAGATAATGCAGTTAATTTTACTGACATGGGATTTCCAAGAAGGGATTAGCGGAAAATGATGAAAAAGTTGAGAAACTATCACAGGATTTAATTCTAATGAACAGTTTTTTTTTTCCTTGTTCAACTAATATTTAAATAAATGTGTTCATTTCCTTAAACTAATCAACCCCGTTACCATCTACTCTGATAAAGAATCATATCTTAATTAATTCCATATCGACCAAACAATTCAGTCCCATGTGAAAGGCACCTATTGCCTCGAACCTGGATTCTCGTGTGCACGTTTCTGCTTTCTTATAAGTCCCTCTCCTCCAAGTTCCAGGACGTTGTTTCCCATTTGCTTACCCCATCCAAGAAGGTCCTTTCACATGTGGGCTACCTACTTAATTGCACATTATTAACATTGATAAAGACTTGCATTAAAGACTAAGCAAACGACAAATGAGGCGTTCACATGACCGATGCTTAACAATGACCAACCTTGTTTGTCATTTCTCCACATGCTCGATCCAATCTAGTCTAGCCCTACATGTTTTAGTTATAGATTCGAGAAGAGACAATTTTGGACAAACCGTTTCCATATATTGATAGAAATATTAAGAACACTGAAGTTTAATTGATAGTTAATAATTATTAGATCATATATACTCTATAAGTGAATATCAGAAAAAATGGAAAGATATTAAATAACTAAATTGCAACATCTTTGTTTCATTAATTATTTTTCTTTTCATATTTATGTGTTCTATGGTATCTTCTTAGTCCCATTATTCTGATTTTGTAGCACAGGATACATGCTATAAAAGAGCAACTTATATCGATGGAGTTCCACGTTAAAAAAAAGAACCATGCATTAGTTCAATAGTAAGTTCCCACAAGTTGATTTAAGAAGGATTGAGAATTTGGATCTCTCCAACATAATGGAATATAGTTGCTAAGATGAAATTGTTTTGTCAATCGCCCAAAAGCTAAGAAGTTTATTTTCGTTTTTTAGAAAGGTTCAAAATTTATATCTACTTAAAATAGTTTAAACCTAATCTCTCTACTAATGTCACCCTTCTCCCAACTACATTTCGTGGACTCAAAATTTAATTCTTGCTCTATAATCAATTCTTCAACTTCTCAATAAACAACTATAACTATAGGGTGATATAAATATATATATCTAGATTCTAAAAGAAGATCACTGCGTCTATACTTCAACATGTACATATCCTACAGCTTTTTTGTGGATCTCCTTAAAAATTGTCCTCAACATAAACTTCTTATATACGTTTGTATGCTTCTGTGGAAGGAGTTGAATACCCTACCTTACTCTCAAAATTTTCACCGAAAATAATAACTGTGTAAGAACACAGTAAACTATATATATGAGATTAGTAATTTAACCTAATCATCACAGTATGTATTTTCTAATGTAAAAATATATTCATTATTGGGCGAAATAAAGAATTAAATTGAGCATAGATAATATTATTATATGTCAGAATTACTGTTGGAATAATATTATCCGTAGCAATTTCATAATGAGAGATTGTTAATAAACGAAATAGCAACTGATTATGGGAGTAATTAGAGAGAGAGACAACAGCGTATATATTTTGACATTGAAGCCACCAATCACATTTATTTTATTTTATTTTATTTTGTACAGTTTGTTTATTCTTGATTCTAGCCTGAAGTGGATTGGTTATGAGTTTGATAAACTTATAAACAAAACCAAATGTACGAAATACTGAAGAAGCTAATTGATTATAGTTGTCAGTACAGAGATATCACTAGAAAAACAAGGATTCAGGAAGCGGATCTGTTTTATATAGTATGAGATATAAGATTACAGGATAATGCTATATATAGAGAAAGACCAGTTTAGATTTCTCTGTATTTTGTGCTTGAAACAAGAATACTATGCGAGTGTTGCATACCTTGGAACTAACCAAGCTATTATTTAGACACTAATCATGTATTCCTCCAGTCTTTTTGGAGTAGATGTTTATAAACAAACAAATCCTTATAAATAAGTCAGATCTGCATCCAACATTATTAAAAGTGTCTAACGTTGTCCTATCCTATTTCGCAAGGAACTAAATATCAAATATGTTGGGAGTTATTTATTTAATGGCCTCAAATAAATCAGAGCTATGATTAGAGTATGTTTTTGCACTACCAAGCACATCTTGGGAATTAGTGATACAGTTTTGCTGCGGGTTTGGTCAGTTGAATAAATGATTATAATTATAATGAGAGATCTAGTGAAGTCATTGACAACATTGACGACAACAAGAAATTAACTAACCTATGGGAATTGATTGGTAATCGGACGACAAGTATAGTTTTATTTAACACTTAACCTACGAACTTCACCGATATGGATTTTGCTGTCCGGATGTACATGAAGGAAAAAAAAACTTGCACAGAAACAAGGTTATTTCTGTAAGAAAATTTAAATATAAATTTTAGGAATGGAAATGCATCACTATTAATATCACTTATGCATGTTAATCTACTTTCACATGTTAAAGACTTTTTGTCTAGAGAGAAAAAAAAAATTCTCTTTATTCTTCCTTTATCCAATTTGAATGTTATTTTATTTTGATAACTTGTTCATTTCGAATTAAACTATATAATGAATTAAACTAAAACCTTATATAGTTTAATTCAAAACTATAATTGCCCTCTAGCAATTGGAACATAAGTAACTAATAACGTGATAATAATAATCTATCTATGGTTGTATATTATGAGTATCATCAACCACTCACATATGATGAGTTTAGTCTATTAAAATTATGTAGTTCTCATATTTATCGAATAATTACCGCGATTACCATATAATGAGAGTTTACTGTCATATATCTGTTAGAAATATATAACATCTCAATTAATAAATCAATCCTTGAGTAGATTTTCGTATATTATACCCTAGGTCTTATTTTGCATTTGAATCTTGTTTAATGTCATTTCATTGTATCATAAATATATTCAATTCTCTTATTAAGAGTTAGTGGTAACTTCTTGAATTCTTACTTTTTTTTTAATATGAACTTATCAATCAAAATAACTTATTTTTGTTCTAAATTCTCTTGAATTAAACTTAATTTCCTTTCCCAGAATGTTCCATAAGATCATATCGCACATGATCTTTTGTTAACATTTTAAACTAGCAAACTTTAAATTTAATTCTTAAAAATTAAACAAGAGCCATAAGGGTACAATATAAGACTTATTTACTTATAGGGTCTCAAACAATGTACGTTAAGATCTTATGACTTACATTAATCTCTTTTTATAGACATTTTTACACGTATGATAAGAATCATGTGCTATAATATAACTCCTATTAATATAGTGTGTATGCCTTTTATGAATGCAATACTATAAAAATGTTGGTTCAAATATACTTAATGTTTAACTTGAGTTCACAAGTCTACTCTTAAATCATTTTTTAAAAATATTATCTGGTAACTTAAGACAAATATGATAACCATATGATCACTCCAAACCAATTATTTTGACTTATCTTCTAATTCAACATTTGTGGTTTAAGTTTCTTACTTTTTCTCCTAATATCACTTTGATAATAAACCTAAAACTTGCCTTATTTCTAATCATTATAAATATTAGAGGTGATTGCTCATAAAAGAGGATCATTCTTATATTTATCTAACATATTTTTTAATTCATAAGTAACATATGTCATATAAGGTAAACATATTTCATACTCAAGTGCTATTGTCAACTTATATATGTATTTAATTATGACAATACATTGAATGAGCATACATGGAGAGATGTTATTCAATTACATTTTAATATTTATGCAATTTTAGTGACTTCACATACCTAATGTATGGATCTTGAGAAATTAGTTTTATCATTAGGTTTGCCACCATATCTCATATAGATATATATTTTACACACACTTCTCTTCATGTAACTATATCTTTCATATAATTGTATTTAGTATCTATATGCTTAGTTTTACAATGAAATTTAAGGTCTTTAGTATAAGTGATTGCTATAGATTGTCACAATTAATTACTAGATTAGTCTTGACCAAGAATCATTTAAGCCATATAGCTTCTTATACTATTATTGAATATACTATAAATTTAACTTCTATTACAGATAAGGAAACATATAATTGTTTCTTACTTTCATGATATAACACCATTATTGAGTCAGAATATAAATTTAGGTAGACAATATTCATAAATAGGTAAATCCATTTGAAGTAAATTACCTAAGATGCCTTCTTTAGCTATTTGACTTATTCAGTTTTGACCAATATGACATAATCTAGCATGCTACAAAATTGCATTATCAATGAAATTAGTAGATAATGTAAATAAGGAATAACTTATGTTATTATCTAAATAAACAACATCTATTGTAGCGCCCCCTTACCATAGGGTACACACCGGGACATCCGTGGGTCGTTCTGACGCATATCCCACAGTAAGGAAGTACTACGATCACTAACGATCACTAAATACTCGCATGGCATCAATAAAATAAACCACAACATGCAATCACTAAAATTTTAAAACCACAATGTTTCTTTCATTTCACAATATCAATCCAAAATATAGACCAGTCTATCAGTCCCCTACAACTATATACATCTCAAAAAGGAAACTGATAAAGACGTCTATACTAGGTCATCCCAAAAATATAATCTCAAAAGAAGTCACCCCAGCTGACCGACCTGCGATCCATCACTGCACTTGATCACGAACGCACACTGCAGAAACGTCTGACACGGGAGCTAGAGTCCTACTGACGCTGTCCTGAAAAATATATTGCAATGTTGGGTGAGTTTGCGAACTCAATGAGAAACCATCATCGATGGTTCGCCCAACACATGCATATACACATAATATATCTCATAGCTATAATTTAACACAATTTATAACATTATAACGCTTTACACAATTTACACAGTTACACTATCACATATCTCAACATATCAATTTACACTTTGCACATATCACACATATTCAAAATTTCGCTACACTGTCAAATGCATAATGTATGCAATTTCTCATTTTATGATATCGTTGTGACTGAGCATCACTGTTCACATTTTGGCAAGTAGGAGAGCCCTCAGGGTATGCACTACTGCCTACTCACTTTAGGAATAGGAGAGCCCTCTGGGTATGCACTATTTCCTTTTTGGCCTCAGGCCCATTCACTGATATCGAGCTTAAAGCTCTGATCACTAAGCTCCAGTCACAACTGATTAATTACCACTTATGTT
>JANJEY010000004.1:42441241-42451460 GCA_024703695.1 Erythroxylum cataractarum | reverse complement strand
CTTTTTACTATTCTCGGATTACTATTCATATGGTATTTTGGGCTGAACCTTCGGAAGGGTTTTTCGCCCCTTTTGAGAGGGAATCGGTTTTTCCATCCTTCATGAAATATGTAGAGGATCTTGTTATCTTTCCATGAATGTATGCTATGTCTTGTTCGGAGTTAGGAGTAAAAAGTTATGAAAGTCGGAAGTTGACTTTTTACTATTCATTTGGTTAATTCAAATTTTCCTCTTATAACTTTTGCAAATGACTTCTGATTTTCCCGATTTTCGAACCATTGGTTTTCTCAAAAAAATTTCTACCCTCTTTCACAAAAATGTAAAATTTCGGATTAGTTGAATTTTGTCGAAAATTTGCACGCAAGTTTGTTTGAACCATTTGTCCGATTTGCTTTTGTTTTTATTCTTTCGTTTCGTTTTCCGGTTGGAACCCGATTCATGTATAAGTATGAAGGTTTCGGATTAAGTAGCTGGATATCTGGTAATGGGTTCCAACACTTCGATGGGACAGTTTAGGCATTAGGTCACAGCCAAATGGGATGTATAAATATAGATTTCTGTAAATGTGTAAATGGGGAATGTTTGAGAAAAAGTATTATGAGATAGAGATAGGTCTATGGGAATTGTAAAATGAGACCAAAGAGAAAGAATGAGAACATAAGTTATTATTTGATTCTGTACTTAAGTGAGCAGACCATCGATGATGGTCACTCATTGAGTTTGCAAAAACTCATCCAAAATTTACAATTATTTTTTAGGACTCAGAAGAATACTCCGTTAGGTAGTAGGTGTAGAGTGATCATGGAGTGCCAGATGAGGACGGGATCAGTTGCGTCTGCATTAGAGTGAAGATTTTGCTTATACGTTATTGTGTATTTTATATGAGGACCCTCGTGGTCATTGTATCTACCAGATTGGTTATGTAAACTGTTTTCCGCAACATACATATATGTAAGTATATGATTATTTCAAAACAAAATTTTTGGTACTGTGTTTTATCTGAGAGGGGTAGCGTCCCATCCTCGCAGGGCACGGATTCGGATATCACCATCGATGTTGGGTCCCGGTCTTACGAGAGTGGGGTGTTACATGGATGATAAAGAGTTGGAAATATTTAGGGATTTGACCGCTTTATTTAGAATGGGATAATTAGTAAAAAAAATGAAATTTTGCAACATATAGTATAGAAAGGGAAAGCTATATAATAAATTGTAGTAAATGATTGAGATGATGATGACAGGAATGACACATAAGATAATTTTATGACCAATTACTTCGAATTAGGTGATAATTGTGGCTTTGAAGAAGGTGGTTAAGTTATGGATGAGAGGTTAAGAAATAAATCAAAATTTTATAGGTTCAACCCTCTTAAGGGAAATATTAAGAATGAGCTTTGTATGTTATCTAACGATTCTGGTCAATTCAATGAGGCACTTCATAAGCTTTCTATTGATAAAAGAAGGGAAAAAATTTTCACAAGGAATACCAAACAATTTGGTGAGAGCCAAATATGTGAGTAAGTACTGTAAATGGTTCATTTCCATTAACTCTGTAAAAGATTTAAATAGCTTTCAAGTAAGTATTTTTAATTTTTTGGTAATTTTAAATTTTACATTCATTAATGTTATAAACTAACTACTGACACATATGTATGCATGTAATAGTTTTTAAACAGAAATATATATACAATCATGTTTTCCGTAATAGAAATGTGGGTTTAATGTGACTTGCTAATAATTAATTCAAAGTCTTCTAGGGACTCATTACACTAAAGTGAGTACACTTGAGGAATTTTGTTAAGAAAGAATTAATAGTATAATATTTGTTGTAGGGCTTGGAAGTTGGTGATAGAGGAAATATAAGGATGTGTAGGAGCATAATATAGCAAGCTTTAGGATTATAAGGAAGAACTTTTGAGTTCAAATCCTGTTCCAAAAGTTGAATAAGAATTTACTAAGAATTTTAAAGGAAAAAGTTCAAGAGAATATTTCAACACCTCATTCAAATATGGTATTATGGATAATAATCTTTATAAAACATTTAATATAAGTGTAGTTAAAGCTCGAACTAAAACCATTTTTACCATGGTTGAGGAAATTATAATGCTTATGATAAAGTGTTTGGTTAAAAATAAGAACATGGCAAGTAACCGTAGAGATGAATCTAGTCCAAGAATAAGAAAAAATTGATAACCAATAAGGAGTTAAGCATTGATTGTGAACTTGAGAGTGATGGTATATAGTGGATTTGAAGTAATATACAAAAGAGATAAGCATACTGTGAACTTGAGGAATAAGATATGTAGATATAGAAGCTAGGATGTGACAGGAATCCTATGTTCACATGTCATTGCTTTCATTGAGTACAATAAAAGGGTCTGAAAAATGTGTATCACATTGGTTTTTGGAGAACAAGTATCTACAGGTTGAATATAAACCACTATTAACTGACTTTATTTCTAAAAATGTCAGATAAACCAAAGAATAATAGGAGAAAGGAGGACTAAGAGAATACTACTAGAGGAAACAAGATGTCAAAGAGAGGAATAACATGCTTTTAACGATGGCATAACAAAAAGACATGTCCAATGAAAAATGCGTCACAATAAGTTTCAATGGATACACATGAAAGTTAACACATTATTTGTTTGTCTCTTACTTATATGTATTTAACCTTGAACATTATTTATTTTCATTTTTTAAATGGAGTCTACAAGTGATGTTCAAGTAAATTGTTCTACTATTAATCCTTCATGTCGACCACCAATGTCAAAGACAAATAAAAGAAAGAAATCAGTCTGTAGATATGGGATATTGTAGGGTAAAGAACCTCAACACTAGTTATAAGGTGAGTTATATAACTCATCAAAGTTTCATGTATTGAGAATCACAGAGATTTATAGGTTTTAAATTAGTTTTGACAATTGGATTATCTTTTGATTATATCTGCAAATGCTTTTGCAATAGTTAATGATAGCAAACCAAATTTGATACAAAATCAATTAACTAGAAAACTAGTTCTAGATATATAGAGACGAAAATGAGAATAATATGTAGGATGAAAATGGAGAAGAAATCTAGGTCATTTACGACTTTTTTTACTGACCAAAAATATAGGTTAGAATCTAAATTTTTCTTCTTGACTGTGTTTGCTCTATACATATAAATAAAAAAATATTTTTGTAAGGAATAATAGTTATATTTAGAGTATCTCATGGAGATGTAAACTTATAGGACAAATCAAATACAATTTTCTCTTATTTTGCATATCTAAGTTTTTATTGAAGTTAAAATTAAAATTTAGCTTGACGACGCTCAATTTTATATACTAAGGAAGAAAATTAAATAACAAAACAACAAGCAGGAAATTTTTTTTGTTGAGTCCACTTTCTTGAAGATGATACACTCAATTTTACAAATAAATACATGGCATACAGATATGTGGGAAAGAGTAATATTACCAACATCTACTAATTATTTTATCCCATTGGTTATGGAAAAAATTGAGCTTATGCCATCACATACTATAACTACTATAAGGAGAATAACAAGTTCTCAAATTCTTGGGTTGAACTTCTCGTCTACAAAAAGAATTAAAAAAAATACAACTTCTATTAGTATAATTAAGTTCCTTTCTAAAAACTATTTTGTACGTATGTTTTAGTGAACAACTAATTTTATAAATCAATCTTAATTCATCTATAAGAACAGGTTTCATAATTATCCAAAAATATGGAAAGTTTCACTTAAACCTATGAATGGTAACAAATCCGGAAAACTATTAGCTTAAGTTTCTCAACATACTTCTCACCTCCATCCATTTTTTTTTTTTGCTCTTCACAAAAATTTAAAATTTCATCTTAAACATCTACATATAAAAATTTTTAGCCACTACCACTATCAAGACAATACTCTATATTTTAATTTTCAACTTTGTAATTTTTTTCCTTCTTCTAACTTGTTTATCTTCTCCAATAGGTTATGTATAATACTCAAAGATCTTTCACACATTTAAAGATCAACCCACTTAAAAAACAGGCAACTTCAATGTTGAATATAAATTACTAATAAAAAAGTTAATAACAGTATTAAGAAGAAAAGGTTAGAAAACTCACAAAACTATAAAATCAACAAATAACTTACTCCATATTGAGCACAAGAAACAATGTATCTTCTAGGATTTTTCTTTGCCCATGAAGCATGCATAATATTCATTAACCTGTAAAAATAAAAAAAATGTCTTCAACCAACCCAATTATTAAACTTACATATATTTCTTGACTCATAATAGTTAATCTTGACTAGCTTGTTTGAGATTGTAACATGACAATAAGTTTATTTTATAGTTCAAAGATAAATAATCAACTGGAATGTTAACCTAGGAAAATTAACTAATTTTATGTAATAGAATCAAAGTCCTATTCAACTGGTTCAAGAAGTAAAAGAAGGTTAATTAATAAAAAATGTCAAGTTCTAGTCTTAATTTATCTAAAATAAATACCTCAAATGTTGTCCATATATTTATAATATTTGTAAGATAAGCTTTATTATGCATTTGTAGTAAATAACCTACTATTTTTTAGACTAATTTATTGGTAAATTAAAGTTGTGATAAAGGTTTACTATAATTATATTAATCAATACTATTGAACAACTTATTAAAAATCAAGTATGTTGAAAAAAAAGGGTTGATTTTAGAGAGTACTATATAACTAGTTACAAATTGGGCAAATGTGAATTGAAGAAGTTTTATAAAATCTGAAACTTATCCATATTATAATACTCACTTATAGTTTTTCATTTAATTACCATAAAACATAACATTTGAAAGAGAAACATTTTGAACCACAAAACCAACTATCTAGTTGAAAACAAACTTTGAAAAATAAAATAAGTAAAAAAATAAGGTTTGAGAAGCTTACCAAATTTTAGAAATCAAGTGTGCATTTGTGAAATATATGTTGCACCCCTCCTTCAACTATTGATACCTAGGAAGAAACATAAAGAATGTTACCACTCATGTAAGAAAAACATACCTAAAAAAATAAAGAAAAGGGAGAAACAAAGATATCAAACCCTAACATGAAACCCCATAATGCCTAGCCTTGATTCTTTAACTTAAATATTCTATCAAAGATGAAAACCTAAAATGGGGAAAATGCAATTTGAAGATGACACAGAGGACAAATGAGAGTCTTCAAAAACTCAAATATAGTGTAGTAATTTCTAGTTACAGATGATGAAGAGGAGAGGAGGGTTCTTTAGAAGATGACATAGTGGATAAATGGATAGATGGGAGGTGAAGATGATACAAGATATTTTGAAATAAAATGGGTAAGTTATGGGTATGGGTTATAGGGTATGAGTTGTGGGTTATTGGTTGGATCATGGGTTATATGTAAGTCCACGTAGATGCTTACATGTCTATCAAACTTTCACATGATTGTCTACATTTCATGGTCAAAAGTTGTTCCATTATCCACATTAACAAAAAACTAACAGAACTAACATTTTGAAATAAGTTCTCTATATGTCTAAAAAGTGTTGACTCTTAACCTAATTTGGTAGGTTTTTAAACAAAGGATGATTGGGTGGGGTCACACTATGGGTGATTTTTCCAAAAATGGTTCAGGTTTTTGAAGGTTCACCATGGTGACAGATAAGTTCGCCACAACAAACTTTTCCTGAAAGGTTTTGCTTCATTTCTAGTTCCTTCGCCAAGGCGAAAGAATTAATCTTCGTCGTGGTGAACTTTTCCCAAAAGTTCAGCCTGGATTCCTTTGTATTTCGTCGCGTCGAACTTCCTGTTGCACCTGTTGGACCTCGAATATTTCATAGAAGTTAGAACTATTTGAAAGAGAAATTTTTGCAAGTATTCATGAGTAAAGAGTAAATGAATGAAAATTCTTGAACCAATAAATGATAGGCAAGGGTAAAGTAGCAAATGAGAAATGTGGATATGTCCAAGTTTTGTTTTGGTGTTTCTGGTGGATAAAAGATTTTGAAGTGAGAAGAATTAAGGCGAAAGCTAGAAGTAGTATCAAAGCAAAAATGAAGTTACATTTGTGTAGTAAGTTTATGAAGGGGATGTATTTATAGGTGTATGTTCTGTCATTAGTGTTCATGATTAATCACGGATTATAATTTTCTTTATAGATGTTATTAATTCGAAATGAAGTTTATAATGAGGAGTAAATGAAGTAGAAAAGGTGATCTTTGTATGATTTGTGTTAAGGAAAGATTGTGAAACAAAATGGATGGTTGATCTGGAAAATGTTCACGAGATAAGGCTTCAGTCTTTTAGCTACAACTTTTTTTTTAGTTATCTAAACAAGATGATTCTTAATTTGAATTAAAATAGAAACATATGGATACATTTCTTATGAAGACATCGAATTTAAATTCTATCTTTAAGAATCTCAAAATTTGTCATAAATTTGAGAATTGGGTGCAATACATCGGATGAGTGTAAATTCTTGTTCTGAATTCGAGAGAAATTCTGGATCGATCTAGGTTAGATTAGAGTAAGTGTGTCTTATGGAAAGTTGTAGGTCTTTCTTTTAGCTTTCCAATGACATGTAGTATGGAATTTTTTGACTTCTAGATTGAAAGCTATGGTCCTTATAAAGGAAGTTGTATCTTCTGCCTTTTTGCTTCTTCAGTGATGACTTCATCTCCTTCTGTGTTTTTTCTGTGATGACATCATCTTCTTTTGTGTTTTGTTTCGTTTGTGTTTTGCTTCTTCTACCTTTTTGCTTCTTATGTGATGACGTCATCTCCTTCTGTGTTTCTTTTGTGATGATGTCATCTTCTTCTGTGTTTTGCATCGTATGTGTTTTTCTCCTTCTGCCTTTTTGATTCTTCTGTCTTTTGCTTCTTCTGTGTTTTGTTTCTTCTTTATTTTTGCTTCTTCTGTCTTTTGCTTCTTCTGCCTTTCGCTTCTTCTGTGTTTTGCTTCTTCGGTCTTTTGTTTCTTCTGTCTTTTCGCTTCTTTTGTACTTTATTTCTTCTATATTTTGCTTCTTCTATCTTTTTCTTCTTCTGTCTTTCGTTTTTTTGTGTTTTGTATCTTCTGTCTTTTACTTCTTCTGTCTTTCATTTCTTTCGTATTTTGTTGACGCGTCTTTTTTGTGTTTTATTGATGTGTTTTCTTCTGTATTTTGTTGACGTGTCTTCTTTTGTGTTTTACTGACGTGTCTTCTTCTATCTTTTGCTTATGTATTTTCTTCTGTGTTTTGCTCCTTATGCTTGTCATTTCTTTTGTGTTTTGCTATCTTCTGCCTTTCGTTTCTTCTGTCTTTCGTTTCTTCTGTGTTTTGCTATCTTGTGTCTTTTTGTTTCTTCTGTCTTTTCGCTTCTTCTGCATCTATCTTCTAGTTCATTTTTACCCTTCAGAAAATAGAATTTGTCTTTGAAGTCTTCATGAAAGTTACAGCTCTTGAAGTCTTCTTCCAAACCATCTAAAGAACACCTAAATCCGATATCTTTAGAGAAATTTATGCCAATTGTAAAACATCTTCTGTGTTACTGTTCATAAACTTCTTCTGGGTTATTGTTCATCTTATATTTTCTGTTCCATTTTTTATCCTTCAAAAGATAGAATCTGTCTTCAAGGTCTTCATGAAAGTTGTATATCTTGAAGTCTTCGTTCAAACCATATAAATAACATCTTAACATGATATATGTAGGGAAAGTAATAGCAATTTTCCCACTTCTTCTATCTTTTTCCATTCGTTTGCTTTTTCCTCTGACTTCATCTAATCCATTTTGACCCTTCAGATGATAAAATCTGACCTCAAGGTCTTCTTCAAAGTTTTATATTTCAAAGTTATCTTTGAAATTATCCTAAGATGATCTTAATCCAACATCTCTAGTGAGAGTTATGCCATTTGTCTCGAGACAAGTTCAATATGAGTGAGGACCAAATCTTGTTTGCTTCATTCGGCCATAATTTGTCTCTCCGACCTCCAAATGAAGTGATTTTTAAACCCTTAGATTTCTAACACTTTTATTTTTGCATCTCCATTGGATGTTATAGCTTTTGGTGTTGATTTGAAAGGGGTGGATTGAACCAAAGTAAGGGTATCAATTGGAAGAGTAGGAATTGGATATTTTACTGAACATGCTTCAATATTTTGATGATTTTTGGATCACTAGAGCTCGGAATAAGATTATTTTGTTTCAAGATAAACTAGAGACATGGAGATACAAATGGTATGAAGAATTTGAAGTTAAATTTAGTTTCTAAGAGGTTTAAATTTTTTAAAGGAGTTGTGCATAGTATGCTGATTTGGACAAGAGCAGTCCAAAAATGTTTGAAGTGTATCTTTCAAATTACTGAACCAGATGGATTGATTTTGGTGTCATTGGAAACGTAAGATAATAGAGAAGATTCTTCTAGAATAAAGAGTTTTGTTAGAATATTCAAGGGTACTTTTGAGAAGACACTTAAGTATAAAAGACATAGGGCATAAATGGAAGGGCAAATGGGACAATTCTCAATCATTAAGGGCATAATTGGCAAAAGAAGTGTTGTCTTGCTTATAAATGAAGAAGAAAAATGTGAATGGAAGGAAGCAGAAGAGAATAACGAAATGAGAAAGAAAGTGAAAGAGAGAATGTCGTGAAAAAGATAAAGAAATAAAAAGAGAAGAAGAGAATGAGAGAGAGAAGAGAAACCAAGCTAGGGTTTCAATTTCCTTAGCGTATAAGAGAGATTTTGAGGTTTTTCAAGAAGATAAAAAGGAAGAGGAAGAGAAGAGCTTCCATTTGAGCTAAGGATCTCTTCATTTGGTGAAGAACCAAAGGGATCGAAGAGATCTATTTCAGTTAGATCAGCTCACGGAGCTCACATTAAAGATACAACAGGAAAGAGTCTTTGAGACCTCAGGTTGTTTGCAAAGAGAAGAGACATTCTGAACAAGCCTATAAGTAAGAAAATCATGTGGGTACATGTTTATAATTGAGTGAATAAGCCACTATTGTTTTCTTAAATCAAAGAAGTTTTCTTATTTTCATTTGCATCGTAAGTGTTGCATTCATTGTCCATGAATGATTTATGAAATTTGCTATGTGTTTGATAGGTTGTGTGATGATTTATAAAAGTGATTTTATTTTGAAAAGATCAAATGTACATGAATTCATATTTTCGAGAATGATTTTCAAGATATATATCAAGTATATGAAAAAAACAAGTTTACAAGAAATGCCATTTTGGGCAACAAGCTTATAAGATTTTGAAATATATGTGTTATGTGAGTTTGTGGTGATCCCCTAAGATAAGCCACGTGCACGTTGACCAAGTTAAAGGCTTCTCCTGCCTGCCTACTAGTGGCACGGAGCTCCTTCATAGACTTCCATAAGTTTATGGCTATACAAGATCCTTATAGGAATTATGTAGTACGTTCTGTTTTGGATTCACCTGAGCCATTTTGATATGCTTATGTGCTCATGACAAGTTTGATGCATTCATGTTTTGCAACTTGTGGCTTTTGGCTAAAAGCCTAGGAAGCATGTACTTTATAAACTCACTGAAAATTTATTATAACAAGTTTATGAAAATGGTTTCAAAAGTTTTTGCTTATCTTTTTATTATAAACTATTACCCACGAGTTTCAAGCTCACCCCCTTCCTATCCCCACCTCCAGGTTATGAGCAAGAGATGGAGTGAAAAAGAGTCAAGGCATCACTCCAAATTTGCTTATGTTATATTTTGAGTTAGTTTTGAAAAACATAAGGCTTTAGTCACATTTCAAGAATTTGTAGTTCTTATCATTTTTGTATTTTGAGATTTCGAATTATGTTGTAATGTAGCTTGAAAGGCCATTATAACTTTGTAAAACCCTTTGTTTAACGGTATTGAAATGTGAATGATGAAAATTAGTTGTATATAAGGCATTAAAGAGTATGATGAAGTAAAGATATGAGAGTCTTATGATATTTTCACAAGAGTTGGACTTCGCATTCAGAAATGGGATCCATCATTAAAATAATAAGTTTGTTTTGATGTTTGATTTTCATGGGCATGCCACCCTTGTGGGATGATTCCATAAGCCTTTGTTTGGATCCTTATTTGCACAAGAGAAAGGAAAGGAAATATTGAGGAGAAAAGAGGGGAAAAGAATGGAAGAGAAATGGGATTTTCTTTCCCTTGTTTGGATTCCTTATTTGCACATAGAAGGGAATTGAAACTTATATTGGACAAAAGAATATTTTGAGAC
>JANJEY010000004.1:42412929-42431931 GCA_024703695.1 Erythroxylum cataractarum | reverse complement strand
ATGTGTATGACCTTGAGAAGGAGTGTGTATGTGCATTATTTATTAATGAGTTGCTGTTGGGATTCGTCTTGGGAGAGCTTGCTGGAAAATCTGCTATGGTTTATGTGTTGTGGAAGGTGAGAGTAGTGCTGCAAAATTCTGGGTTGATGTGCTCATGTGGTCAATTTTGAGTATGTTGTATTGTGCTGAAATTTCTGGGTTGATATAGGTAGAATGGGATCTTTTGTTTTATGGGGAGCTGTAGACGAGCTGTAGAGCTCTTCCTTGATGTGTTATGAACTATTTTAGGGTGTGTTAATTGGCATATATGAGTGTTAGAATTAAAGATAGGTGTTGTCTAGATGACAGATTTTAGACAGAAGCTTTGAATCCACTTTTGACAATCATAGAGTTAGAATTGGGATTGGTGATCTTTATGAAAGTTGTAGAGAATTCTTTTACCTTTTCGTAGACACCAAGTTTGTTAAATTTAGAGCTCTAAGTGGAAAGTTATGACCTTTCCAAGTGGAAACAGTCAGGAGCAAAAGTAAGACAAAGTTACTGTTTATCTTCATTTTCGTCTATGATGACGTCATTTTCGTCTATGTTGACGTCATCTTTGTCTATGATGACATCATCTTCGTCTATGTTGACGTCATCTTCGTCTATGATGACATCATCTTCGTCTATGTTGATGTCATCTTTGTCTATAATGACGTCATCGTCACCTTCGTCTATAATGACGTCATCGTCACCTTCGTCTATGCTGACGGCATCTTCGTCTTAGTTTTGCTGACTTCATCTTCGTCTATGATGACATCATCTTCGTCTTAGTTTTGCTGACATCATCTTCGTCTATGATGATGTCATCTTCGTCTTAGTTTTGTTGACGTCATCTTCATCTATGATGACGTCATCTTCGTCTTAGTTTTGTTGATGTCATCTTCGTCTATGATGACGTCATCTTCGTCTTAGTTTTGCTGACATCATCTTCGTCTAAGATGACATCATCATTGTCTGCTTTTGTTTTGACCCTTCTTCTTTCTTTTTGCATAGACCTCCGATTTAGCTGATTTTCGAAGCGTTGGACTCCTAAGAAAATTTTCTATCTTTTTATACCTGATTTATCAGTATTGCTTTTAAATTGAAAAAGGTGGTTTGAAACAAAGTATGACGATCGGTTGACAAAGTCTGAATATACTTTACTAATTTTAAAATATCTTGAGCTATAGGGCTCGGATCGTGGCGATTCTTGTTTTAAATTAAACTATAGACCTAAACCTACAAGTTTTATGATGGAACCGATCAGCAAGCTAGCCTCTAAGGTTTTCAAATTTTGACGCGAAGTCAGTAAAGTATTCAGTTTTGACTATTTTCTTTAAAAAGCATTTTGAGCATAACTTCTTCATTGCTAATCCGAATTGAGCGTTTTTAGTGGCGTTAGAATCGTTAGATCATGAGGAACAAATGTCCTTAGGAAGCTGATCTGAATTTTCATTTGGAGGTTTCCCCCAATTTGTGGTCAGTGTGTGGTAGGTTTTGGGTCTGCTATGCTTGTGTGTTTCTGAATGTTGGGCCTCAGAAACGGGGTCCAACACACACGCGTAGGACAATTAAAGAGAGAAATGGTAATTTAATTAAGTTAGATTTAATTATAAAATTTGAAAATTTTTAGGATTAAATATAAGATATTTAAATTATGGTTTCAAATGTGTTTATGTTTTTAGAATTGTTGTACTTTATTATTCAACATTTTATCTATGCTCATTATTAATTATTTTTGTAGGTTTTTGTTTGTTTTTATGTTTGTGTTCTTATTTGTTTAATTTATTTCTATGTCATATTAGAGTTGAAGTAGTTAGGAATTTTCTAATGATCCCTTGCTTTCTCTTGTCACAATATTCATAACTTTAGGGAATGGTTTTAGTTGGATATTTTATTAAAGTTAAAAGTAGTGTTTATGCTTTTGGGCTTCAAATGATTCTTTAGTTCATAAGTAGAGGTTAGATTAATAAGGTTATTTTTACTTTGCCTAAGTCCATTTTAAGTTTAGTATTGGCCTTTTGCCCTTTGCATTAGGTAGGTTGTCAGACCCAAAGTTTTAAAAGGCGAATCGGACATAGTCTTGTGTATATATTGATTGGAGAAGAATGAAGAAAAATATGTTTTGATCCTCAAGAAATCATCAAAGAACAATATACAGTGGTCAAACTCTTCGAAAGGGAAGCAGCAAACTAGGTTGTCTAAACCAATGCTTTCCCTAAGTTCCAGAAAATTGTATCTCTGCAGTTTTCTAGTTTTAACACCTGGTCCTCCAATTTCTCATTTTCTCATTTTAATCCTCCAATTTTCTCACACTTACTGATTAATCCTTAACTTTCTTTTATTTTCGAACAAATCATTCAACTTTCTCTCATTTATGTATCTGTCTCCCAACTTTTATGTATTTACATCTCAATCTACCACCTTTTTATAATTTGATATTGATATATTTTTCATATTTTCAACCAAAGCTCAATCCGTTTTCGCTTTAGCTCCAAATTCCCAAAGGATAAAAGTGAATTCTCCCGATCCATCACCATACTCCTAAACAAGTCAGAACTATAGGCTGTAGGCTCAAAATATGCAAAGTTTTCTAAAAGGAATGAAATTCTTCAGTGATATTTTAATGGTGAGCTGAAGTTGCCAACCCAACATTCAAGCGAGACAAAGGATAAGTTCACAAAATTATTGGAAGGATGGGAAAGCAAGAATTATTATATCACCTTTTGGTTCACTAACACATACATACCTTCTAGCTATAATCATTTTGGTCGGTGTGACATTACGAAACAAGTTTGGGATTTATATATAAAGATACACTACTTCTAATCTCGCTCATCTAAAATAGGTACGTGACGAGTTTATGACTGATTTTTGTTGGCAAAAATAGAACCTATTTGTCCAATTTGATCCCGAGTTTTTGTGAGAAAGTAAAAAACTGACATGTGAAAAAATCAAATTAAACTGCACTGACAATGTTTTTCACCATCTCCCTCGCTCCTTTTGTTGTGAACAGATATCATTTTCATTGAAGTGCCCTTTTCTTTTTAGCTGTGTGTATATGTACACACACAAAGGTCATACTTACTCTAATGCAATGCCGCTTCAAGCATTCCATCCACGCGCAAAGCTGGACATGGATGTAGTGTAACGAATGGATTAGAGTTTGTGTGATGCTTAATGAAGACAATTAGGAGCAACTATAGACATACGAAACCACTTTGGAAAAAAGTTGCTCAATTTTGATAATGGATGGGAGAGAGAGGAATTGCATTATGGTAATACCAAAGACGGGATGTCAGATGTTAATACCATTAGAGTATCTTCACAGTGAGAATGAGAACCACAGATGAACTGACAACAGGAATGAGAAATGGCATTTGGGAGAGGCTAATTGTACAAAACAATGAACCTGGGATGCTCCGAGAATCAAGCCACCAGATGGGGGCTGCGAATTACGGATTATGCTCGGGTACGACGCAACCAGCTGAGTTCCAAATTCTACCGAGTCAAGGCTTCCATGTTGCGTCGGTTTAGGAAATAGCCTTAAATGATTTGGGCTGAGTCCATGTTCTATACCAACCTAACAGGCCTTGATGACATATGTATCTGAGCTACACTCCTTGTAATCTTGTCCATAGTATATATATTCTTTACCACCAATCTTGATAAAGGGATGACAAGGTGGCAAGTATAGGAAGTTGATGATTCCATTTTCACTTTTCAAGCTTGGTTCATTCATAATCCATACGTAGTGAAGAGGTGGAGTGCTTTCGGCTTTAGATGTGCAAATAACATGAACTAGCCTTTTTATTTTCAGTGTTTCACTTTCAAGTTTCAGCCATTTCCAAGTCAAGTGGGGTCATTGAAGCTCCCAAAAGTTAAACCAACAAAAATTGATTGTTGTCACATGTATATATTTATAGTTGAATAGTGGTTCGTGCCTTGCTTTCTTTTAGGGATATAATTCTTACCCTGGCAACAAAGCAAAACAATGAAACCGTGAGTGCTTGGTCGGAATTTGGGGTTGATGACTAATTGACAAGAAGGGGTTGTTTGGATTTTGGAGGCCGTCCAAGTGAAAAAGTTGTGCCCTAATCAATGGGTTTTTTATTTCATAGGTTGTGGGCCTTCCCAGAAAATTAGAGATAAAGGTATTTTCTGAAATATAAAAAGACGCGATTGATTGGCGGGACAAAGCGGGTCTTCCCGTTTCGCTGTTTCTTTTTCCTTCCTGTAATAATAGTAATACTAACAGTAATAGTAATACTGCTCTCTTGATTGTCAAAAAGTAAATAGAAAGAAAAACAAGTTGGGCAATGGCATAATGAATTTTTTTGACATTCCCAAAAAGAGAAGGCAGGAGTGGATGGTTGGAAGATGGGGTTTGAGTCTCATTGACAATATTATGTTTATGTGCTCGCAAAATGATGCTTATTGGTTGATGTGTCAGTGTCAGGCATGTAGTTGGGCTTGTGCATAGCGTCGACGTGACCTTGAATTCTATCCATCCATATTTGTTAATTATTCGATCCAATATCAGTATCACAATTCACAAACAAACAGTGAAGTTATGGGGTGGGTTCTCTTTCTTTGGGATTATTATATTGAAAGCTAAATGGAGAACAATATTATAGATGTATGTGACCACATGAGCTGTGGACATGGACCATACCATTATATATCATTTTCATAGGAGAGCAGAGGAGAGGAGACGCATATTAAGTTGTGTGTACATGGTCTCCTCCAAAAAAACTCGTTAATGAGTGTTGAATGAAGGTTTATTTGATTTCCTGTGACGTTCGTGCATGGGACCCACGCATTATTAGGCAATGGACATGGACCTCCAAAGCAATGATATCACCCTCGTGTGGATTAATGGGGAAAAAAAAAAAAAAGCAAATTGTTTCAATTACATAGGTGCCAACCTGGACAACTCTTTTTCCTCGATGTCAAATATTATTTAAGAATTCCAATCTTTCAAGAAACGAAAGCGAGATAAATTAATAAAAATGAATGGCATATATTTAAATAACATGTACATCGAAGATGTGGTCATATCTATGGACTTTCAAACCAATTGTCAACTTCAACGAAATAAAATAACTTTGCCTAGAGTGCTCCTTGTAAGCAACTATAGGATATTATTATGTATTTATTGGTGGTAATGGAAGGGCCCATTGTATTTAGGCATTTCATCGAAGTGGACCTGTTTATTTTTTTACAAAGAGTGCTTTTCTTCTTCTCTGAAATCAAACCCACAAATCCAGAAAACCATCCAAAGAAAACGTGGTAAGATCATTATTTCTTTTTCTGGTTGGCACAGACACACAAAGATGAAATTCTTTTCAAACGACATTACTGGAGTGGAGGCTTTTATGGTTTACCAAAAAGAACAAACTGACAAAAATAATCTTCAAAAAGAGTGCATCTTTTCTTTTTCTTTTTCTTTTCTTGCCTTCCCTAGTTATTGGTTATGATTCTTAGGCCAAAATACCCTTTTATGTTATATTTCGTAAACAGTACTACTAGTATACAAAGAAATGAATACAACCAAATCCATACGCCCATAGATAAATGGATTAATTGAATTTCCTTTTTTTCATAAATCGGATTCACATGTGTTTGGAGGGCATGCCGGTCATAAAGGGACATAGGGTCTGATCTACCGGAAAGGGCCTCAAACAAGATCTTCCTATTATTTTGTGTTTCCTTCTCCTATTAAATTCCAACTTTGGATTTTTTTGTACTTGACATATGTGGGACCCTACCTCTTAATAAAATTCTCTTCTTACAACATCTTCCTTTTTCTGGCCCACTAGGTGGAGAGGAGAGAATTTGTTTTGAAGATGACTTGGAAACAACTTGCCAGTACGCCTTTTCTCCTTTCTAGATAATGACCATTACTGTTGCTTCCCTCCTCAAGAGACCATTATCGCAGTCGACTATGGAGGGAGGCCATTTCCTTACAAAATCTTAAAAAGTCATTATGTTTCAGGATTTGAGAATAAGTATATTTTAGTAAAAGCTTTAAACATTTCCACATTAGGACACAAAGCGGGAAGAAATTTAAAGGGCACTATTAAATGGCATGCTTACTCTAATTAAACTTTTTACTCTACTTTTGTAGTTCATAAAACAAATTGAGACGTTGGATTTGGCAGAAATACAGATGGAATCGGCTGCATGTGAATAGATAAAGAGAAGCACAAAAACTTTTGCGATGATTAAAAAAAAAAGAGAGTAACATGTTTAAAGTATCAAGTCAACTTTTTATAGATTGGAAATGAATGTCGGGCATAGGGGTAACTTGACAGGAAAAATATAAAGGCAAATAAAGGCAGAGACAGACGTGAGAAGCTAATAATAGTTCATGTCCAACTTTACTTTTGCCTCCTCAATCAAATTAAAGAGTAACGCAGTACTACCCCGGCTCCGCACTTCATTAATTCATTGCACTATGACCAACAGCGTCCCTAGTACGCTCCTCTACTTCATTCTTTTCATTTCTACAATTTCACGCCACGCCACCCGTTGGACATCACTTCATATATAATAAATGATAACGACTAGAAGAGAAGACGTCGAAGGTGATTCACAGGCCGAGTGTTATTGCTGTGTTTACTTTTCCCTTTTCTTTTGTCAGTTTTGGCGGTGTGTTAAAATTCAACTACCCCTCGAGACCATCATGCTCTTACTTTTACTTTCTTTCTCTACTTGTGAACAATTCCTAGCAATTAACATATCAAAAATCATAGAGACAGAAAGATACGGGTGAGTGCCGCTGCAGAATAACAGCGACATTTGCGCGAGTACTACGTGTCAGCTTTTCTCCTCCATCACTCTCCACTTAGCGCGTGGAAGCACCGTCCAATATCCGTCCGGTTGGTGGGCTGCCTGTGAACAAACGGAACCAACCCTCGCGCCCCACTGCTACTTCTTTTAATTCCCAAACGCAAACTTACATTGACAAGACATCAATATAGTATATGCACTTCACCGTCTCAAGCAAAAGAAATCATTTAACTATTGTACCATATGGCGAAAATTAAAACTGAGATGAAGCAAAAGATGGAGGTGCCTGCAAAGCACCCAATGCCTCTCATCAACAAGATAGGAATACCTTTTCTTAAAATAAAAAGCATGAAATCACAATGATGATGGTCATATGCACAATGCACAACGGGGATAAATAAAAACTAATGGAAAGAATGAATAAACAGGGATAAAGAGAGAAGTTACTTTTTTAAATATCAAAATAAACTTTTTCTGGAGAACAGCAGGAGGCTTGACCAACATATATATATATTTATTTATTTATTTTTCTTTCTTTTATCTGCCGTTAATGGGGTGATGACGGTGAATGATCACTCTCAGTCTCATGACATGTTAACGTGAAAACTACCATTCTTGGTGGTTTTACAGATGGGGCAAATATTGAGATTAGACCCACACGCTGTACACAAGCACAAATGCCTGCAAGGCAAGAGCAACACACATGCCTCCTCATCCCTACAATTTCTACACACTCTGATAACACCAGTTTTACCCTTATCCTGCGCAACCCTATTCCCTAACCTCCACCCCTCTGCAGACTCATTGCTGCTGTCGCAGCATGATTGTGCGTCTTCCATGACAGCTGCCGCCTCCTCCTCCTCCTCTAATCTTGCGCCTCGGGTGCGCTCGTCCTTAACCTGCGCTGAAAGCACTTGCTCCAGGTTGCTCCTCAGAGCATTGGCTGTTGCCTCGTTGCTCTGTGCCAAGTCTCTCCATATTTGGTTCTCTACGCACAACGACTTAACCCTTTCTTCCAGTGCCCAATTCAGTTTACCAATCTTCTCAACCTCTTCCTCCTTCGCTTTTAATCTCTTCATTATTCCTTCCTCTATTGCCTCCATTATCCTACTCGCTTGCCTCTTTCTCTTGTCTTCCATCTCTATCCTCACTTTCTCCATCTAACAACCCAAAGCACAATAACATGATGAATTAACCCCCCCAAAAAAAAAAAACAGACACACAGAGAAATTTAATCGTTTCATAAATTAACGTAACTTACATGTTGATAAATTAGGTGGTCGACATCGAGTTGGTGCTGTTGGATCTCGAGAGAGAGGTCTTCTCCAAGAAAGGAGAAGGGTGCGCAAGTCTTGGTCGATTGCGGAGTGGGGTATGCAAGGGGAGGATTGAAGTTGTCTCTTGAACGCTTTCTTTGTGCAGGAACACTGTAGGTTAGGCCACTCTCTGATTTAATTGACGTTTTGTGAGGGACAGACTCTGTAATTACAGAACTATACATGGTCGGGAGGAAAGTCTCCGTCGTCGTAGTAGTTCCCGATAATGGGACACCATATCCCATCTGGGGACTGTAGATGTTTGCGTTAGCTTCCATGGAGTTCATCATTTCTCTGCAAATTCATAACCAGAATCCATAAACGTCAGGACTCATGAATAAAAACTGAGATAAGCGAAGAAAAGTAGAAGAAGAGAAAGAGTAGGAATATAATACCTATTGCCAAGCAACAGAGGAGGGAAGAGATTGAGATGTCTAGCTTCAACAGCCATGTAAAAACTTAAATGAAAGCTTAGATCCCGTTTCCTTTCTTCGTAAAAAATCTAATACTCTTGAACCCCTTATATGTTGTTGTGTTATGTGGTTTTGAGTGTGAGAAATAAAAGAGGGGGGGAAGGGAAGCGAAGATAGGTAAGTAAGGATGGTACCTGACGGAAATGTCTAAAAAGGCATGCAAATGCAAATAGAGGTGTCAAAGGACGTGAAGTGGGGCTTATTTAGGGATTGGGTGGTCTACAAAGCGAGTCAAATCTAACATTTATTAATGGAGTTATATAATTTTCTTTTTCGATGGGTACGGTTATTTTGTATATCTTGGGATTCGGTTACCAGAAAAGCCCCATTCTCCAGCTTGACTCAGTTTCTGTAGCCAACAAAATCACGGCCACTCCGTTGTTTCAGGTTTCAGCTGTTTATCAAGGGACAAATTCGGGATATCATTTGGATTAGTTCTTCTTTTATATTCTCTTATTTAAAATAGGTGTTATTTTAAAAAGATGCATATTTATTAAAAAAATTAATGAAATATTTAATATATCTTTATTAACTATATGTTAAATTGTCTTGAAAATATAATCTATATAATTAGAATGTAAGAGAAATTAAAGGACAATTTTAAAAATAAAGTTATAAATATAAATGAAAAATATTTTAAATAATTAAAATTATTATAAAATAATCCTTATTTTAGATAAGATAAGAGAGAGTAATTGTTTTATCGTTTCAGCTTTTAATTTTTCACATTAATATTAACTGTCAGAGAGCAGAACATCTGCCACGTAATACTAGCCGACAGGGGCCTAGTTTGAACTGCCAAGTGGGCACAAACAACAAAGTGGTATTGTGGGGCCTACTGAAATACACGTGTGGGACAAGGTTACGGAACCTGAAAGAATAGGATAAGACAAAATAAAAGAAAATGAAATGCTAGAAAAGAAGCCAAAAATCATTAGCCGACATGGAAGCGGCGGGACCCACTGTAAATTAGGTTTAAAATAGAGGCGGCCGTTGACAGAAGAGTAGGGTGAACGGGAGCTAGGACTAGGAGCCTTTTGGCAGTTTCTGTTTATTACTTTATTTTGGTCTAGTCTCTATCTCCGGTCCTTGCTTTTCTTTTTTCTTCTCTCTTGGCCTTGGGGGAGGGGCCTAATAGATATTGGGAGGAACGTACGTTGTAGCCAACGCAGATTTACTTGGGTTATAGCGGTAGAAAGAAAGAGCTGTTTGGTGAATAAATGTTTAATATTGGACTTCTGGAGAAGCCAACTAGCTAATGTAATCATAAATTTGCGTGCTTGAAAGTTGAAAATGCTCAACACTCCTCCAAATTCATTTTATTTTTTTTCTTTCAGTTAAGGGTATAATTTTCATTCCCATCAACGCCACCAAAGATTAAAAGTGATCTTGACGTGCCCAATCTACTCCTTAATAACGTTCAGAACAAGGATTCATTCCATGATTCTTCAAAAAAGCGGGCACAAATTTTGTTACTTTTATTACGACCATGGAACAAAGATAAATTAAATCCACGTGTCAATTAATGAAGTCTTGCCAGGCCCACACGAAATTTAACATATCATTTGCATATTTATGTTGTGAAAAATATAAGACGCAACTAAATTCTGATTGTTGATTAATAATTGTTCATGGCCTTGAATACTATTTAATTCAATAGTTCAAAATAATACCCGAGTCTTTTTCATCTGTTCCTTTCTTAACTCGTTTGCCATCTCCACAACATCTATGTAGATATTTGTTTCAACATTATTTTGTCCTACGGAGAGAATGTCAAGGATAATAATTTTATTTTTTTAAAAATTATAATCTAAATCAATTTTTTAATTAATGTAGTTAATTGCGTATACTTTTATCGTAACACCTAGATGATTTCTTTCTATTCCACCTTTTTTTTCTTTTAAAGATTCATTAATCTGTCCTTTTATCTTTAGCTGCTTGTTTTTTTTTTTTGTCTTTTATTGATTGCCTCTTTTTTTTTTTTTGTTACATGCCCCCTCTCTCCATCTTTTTCCTGTTATTTTTCCATCATTTCAAAGAAAACAAAAGAGTGGAACATAAACTGTCAACTACAATGTTTATATCTATCGTAACCTCCACTTCAAAGACCAACATTCGCTGCTTCACGACCATAACAAATAGTTATTTAGATTTGGATCTAGTTCCGCCTGATTCTGGTGAAGTTGAGCATTGTCATTTGGATCCATGAGGTTGGTTGTCTTTAGCGAGAGAATACCTACAAAACAGCACAAGGCACGTCGGGGGTTGAAAGCCGGCAACTCCTCCGACTCTCAAGTTATTCTTTTTATGAAAGTTTTGGTCACTGTAAACAAAAAAAGTCAGGGTTCTAAATGTCGTATTTGTATTATGGCAAAGTAGTACCTTATATATAGAATAGATGCTAAGTTTAGGTCTTCACGTAGGTCTTTACATATGCATGAGAGATTTTTACCTGCGAATGGGCCGTGGACGCGTGGACTTGGGCTTGAGACATGGGAGTTACGGTTAATGATTTTTGGATGTGATACTTGGTTAAAGCATATATTATACAATAAGTTTATAATTAAATTAGGTAACATAAACTATAAGGTTTGCAAAAGTTAGATGAGATCTTATAAACTCCATTGGATACAATGTTTATTTCAATGCATACTTATAAGATGATGGTTCTTAAAATAGTATATTCAAATGGAGCTAGTACCTTTGTTGAAACATTTGATATATAGTCGAAAGGTTATAAGATATTGAAAAATTCACTTTCATGATGAATTTAAATAATTTTTTAAAAGTTGATTGTGAATTTATTAAGTAAACAAAAATGTTAGTAAGAGTATAATTGTCCTCTTTAGTGGGATAATGCAATGACACGTTACTCATAGAGAATAATAATCCATATTTTCAGTTGTTAAAGATATGATAGTCCAAGAGCAAGTCTTATTAACTATAAAAGGTAACAAATTAATTCTAAAAATTACATTTATAAAGATAAATATGAAAGTTGTGTACCTGTTCTAGTCCAAGTACACAGATAATGTACTAAAAGTATTTAGTGTTTGAGATATCTGATGCTTATCAAGTATTAAGGATATTTATTATTTTATGTATGAGTTGATATTTAAGTTCAAAGATATATAGGTACTAGCTTTAGTTTGACATAAATAAGTCCTAATTACAGTATATTTATCTTAAAATAACATTACTTTAAGTTAAAAAGGTTCTAGTGTGGCATCAATTTCAAACCAAAATAGATCTTTTATTTAGTAGAAATGATTATTTAGACCAATAAGTTCTTTAATTAACTTATTATAGTTCCTTGCATTTTTGAAATAGTAGTGTAATTAAAAAATTTAGTGTCATTAGGTGTGTGCAAGGGGTTAAGGTCTTATCAAAGATCTAAGTATGTATCTAGAAAGTTCCTCTTAATTATGATGATAATTAAGGTGAATATTGTAAGATTTAAATTATTACTCACTAAAGAGATTCTTGTAGATTTCTCTCACTAAACCACTATCTTAGCAATAGCATGATCACTATATGTTGAGATGATGCATGATGCTTAAGCGATTGACTTAGTACAAGTGAGAGATTATTTATTTATACTTTATAATTAATTTGTTTTATTTTTTTTGAAATAAATAATTAAAGTCATTATTTATTTATTTATGCACTTCTATTTAATTAACTAACTTATAAGATAAAGTTAACGAGATAAATATATTTTACAAATAAAAATTATGATGAGATTATAATGGATCGTTTAAATAAAGACTACAATTATATCATATAAAAATTATAATATTCATATTAAATTTAATTATTATCTCTTAATTGTTCTAACTCATTGCTCTATTAAAAATGAACATTAATAGAGTAGAAAAACTAGCACAAGTGTTCTTTCTTATAATCAATCTCATAGACAAAATTATGAAGATAGTTAAAAAACATGTATGAGTGTATGTTAGAGAATAAATTCACGAAACTAACCTAATATGAAAATTCTATTTTGAAGAGTATTGTATGTTTATAAAATTGTCGTTGTGATAGCTGCATAAGTGATTATTTGTCTTGAAATCTCCAAAGTATCTTACATAAGGATTGTTGTATTTTTACTACCACTTAGACTTGTCACAATCATGAGTAGCTTATTGGATATAACATGAATTACATATGAGCTAAATGCTCAGCATATGATTCATCACCTTAAAGTGATTAGAGAAAATGTTTCATTATTTTTTGTTAGTATTGATTTAAAAAATACTTAGCCAAAGTAGAATAACATGTCCAGAATAACTTTGAAATGTTAATAACAAAATCATTTACTAATGGTGAAAAACTAACATAATTGGAGTCACATAAAATAGACATTGTTTTCATGCTTTATAACTAATCGAACATTACATGATAAAAGTATTGAATTGTGTAAAAACTTAGTTAAAACTATTTTGATATTTCTAATATTTGGGTAGTTATGAAGCATTTGGATATAAACAATCTAATTAGATAACTAAAGATAAATTAAATAAGTTTAATTTATTTAATCTTAAATAAGATTTAAGTTTATAATTTGTAACTATTATTAACATATTTAGGAGCCTAATACGTTACATATGAAGAACAATCAAAGAGGGAAAAGATAATTTAATCCAATGGGTCTTAATTGTGAAGTCTTATAAATAAGTTTAAAGGTTAATTAGGAGATATTTACTAAATAAAAGCTAATATAAGATAATAGATTTTAATTGAGTCTAACTAGTATTTAATTAAAATTAATTATATAAAATTTAATTGAAATTAAAATGTAATTAAATTATTAAAAAACTAAACTGTATTATAAACAAGTATAGCCTTTAAAAGAATTACCACGTATTGCTTAATTCTCTTTACATTAATTATAGAACCTATCAATTAAATCGCGTGACATTTGTGGGATTACAGGAATTACAATTTCTCAACATTTAACTTTTGGGAATAAAATAGTAGGGCAAATAATTTAAGCACTGAATTCGAAATCGATGGTAAAAAGAAGTTACGGACCATCACCAGATCCATAATAGATTGAACAATTATTAACTCCATCAAGTTCATTTTCCTTTTTCTCTCTTAATTAAATCTGATAGGTCTTTCGTGTCGGGATTGCTTTCCATTATAATATCTATATACAGTAAAACTATGAGTGGGGCAGCACCATTTCTCAGCAACGCCGACACCAGGGTGGTTCACCGTCGCCCAACTCAGCCTTCTTCGCCTGCCCATCACCAGCCTAACCTCCTGGCAACCCTCTGCTGGTCATCTCATTTAACTGTTCCTCACAAAGTTTTCGCCGCGACTGACGAGCGTTGCCTCTCGTCGAATTGTCACAATAAGGAGAACAGAGAATGACTAGCTGGAGGCTAAAAGAGAGATGAATGGAGTTTGAAAAGAACTATACAAAAATAGGTGCCCTGGGTGTACGGGCGTCATGTCAAAAGGGTGTTCATTTAGTTATACTAACAAATAATTAATAAAGAAATTGGAATGTATGAATTTTAAAAATTGTTGTTAAATTAAAAATTTAAAATATTAAAACCTGAACCGCTTAAGCTTAAACTATTTACTTCCCTCTAAACTAGCATTTCATTTACCTAATAAAAAATATCTCATTTAAGGAGACAATAGACTAGTATAATACATTATGATTATGACTGCTACTAATGATCCATCCCACAAGGGTGATCATATAAAATTGTAACGGGGCAGGCCGTACAGACAAACTACCGTTACGCATTAAGCAAGGTTTTGCCATTGCATGTTGATCAATTGTCTAGACAAAGACTGGAGGTGCAGGCGCAGGCCTAGGGCTATATAATTATATGCTCTTCTACTAATGTATAGTAAATTAAAGTTGGATGATTTTATCCTATCCTTTGGAATTTTATTAAGCCAGAATTAGATTGGAAAGTGACCGCAACTAAGGAGATGATTAATTGGTAGAGGAATCCAAGTAGATATTGAAGCTTCACAAGTAAAGTACATGTCTAGCTAGGTATATGGCTAGCATGGGTTCTGTGTTTCACGTTGAAGCCTCATAAAGGAGTTGTATGGCGCGTGGATTCTGTGTTCACCTTTTCTCCATGTCTCTCTGGGCTCTATTATTGCATTTGCGTGCATCAAAGACCTATGGCAACAATATTCTTTAACCACCACACACCAAAAGCAAAGTTGAAGAGGGTAATGGGTCACAACCCACAACCCATGGTGATGGTGTGTCTTATTAAATTATTCCGATTACTGCCTTTGTCGAAAAGAGATACTAAATTGGATGGTCATGATTGCTTGAGGCGGGTTGTCATGATAAATTAGGACAGTACACCCAATTAGTAAAAGGAGGGGTATTATCATATCTATCATGTTCAAGTGCTTCCCCCCTTTTCGGGGCAAATATATTCATCCCTTGACCTGGCCTGCATTTATATCATTTTTTTCAACTTAAAAGTTGGTGGTGATGTATTTGTAATTGTATTCCCCAGCCCAGCTCAGCCCTTCTTTTTAACAGTCTGAGGAGCACTGTGAGGAATTTTTTATAATCTCTCTCTTTCATTACACCCACCACCGGATAGATGTAGAGTAAAACCTTTTACTTTTTGCCTGGGAATCCTTTTCATCACTCCCACAACACAAATCAAACCCACCAACCTTTGAATGTGTCAGCTAACCCCTTTTCCATGTGAATAGTATCTATATCAATGATAATGAATTGGAAAGACAGTACAGTTCCTCGCATCTAACCAACAAGAAAAATAAGGAATCACATTTTTCCTATGCAATTACTTTGTAAACTTGGCAAAAAATTAGAGAGAGAGCAGTGCTGTCAATTTGCTGATGGGGTCAGTCCAGCTATCATTATTTCTTGCGTTGGAATGGAAATATACCTTAATTGTAAAAAGGTAACTCAATTACAAAAAACAGAAAAATGAAAACAATGTTATTACTGTAGAAAAAGACGGGTGATATGAAGAAAGAGACTAGATATATGGCATCCACATTCATGGATTTGTGGACCCTTTCGCACTGATAAAAGGGTTGGGCTACACTACAACACATGCATGTTCCCAGTCTCTCTCTTGGTCATTATATATAGGCGTGTTGGGGGACGTATACATTTATTCACCTTCCTCCAACGATAAAAGAAATTTATCAAGCTGATATCGCTTTCAACTATGGAGGAGGACTGAAAATTTAACAGTAACGCCTTTCTCAATGCAAGAGTTGGTTGTATTAAGAAAAGTAGAAAGGCTGGATGTGATTCCTTTCCACGTGCCTGCAAGTAATGGGATTTGGGACAACTCATTTCACAGGTCACATAGAAAGTTGGTTTTTTTCATGATAGAAACCTCTACCCATAAATTAGGCCCTGATATTATGAACTACTCCTACTCTACTCTGCAAGGACAAATATTTAATGTGATATATCACCACTGACATTATTATAGCAACCTTTTTCGGCTTGGTTCTACTACATGGGCATGGGCATTGGCATTGGCATGTGGATCTGAACCCATGGGCATCGCCATGAATCACTTTCCTCATAATAAGGTTATGTACAAATACGATGCATTACGATCACAGACCAACTCAACGTGGCCCAATTCACGTTTTCTGGTCAAGAGTTGTTGATGCGGGACCGTTGGACCCGTGATCCCCCCAAACCTACTCTAATAATAAATGCCTTGTCTTCATAGAGGCTTATATTAGTTGAATCTAACCCTGCAGTTCAAATGTCTGTTTAATGCTTGGAAGCTAGCTGCACTTTTAGTAAGTAAGACTTTCATTTTCATGTTGATATTCTAGAAATCGAGGTCTGCTTTAATCACAGTGGACTTTATTGGGTGAGAAACTCCTCGTGTATGTAAGATTTTAGATGCATAATGAATGGGTTTCCTGGTCCATGTCACATTTGTAACTATTAATTTAATGTAGAAAATAGAACAGAGAGACTTAACAAAGCAGGGCAAAAGTATCTATTTAGCCCTTTTAATATTTTGATGAACTATTGATTTTTAAAGATATTATTGCAATATTAGAGGGCGTTGCATTTGAAAAGTCAAAGGACAATCTTATATGAAGCCAATTTTCATTGTACCAGAAGATAAAGAGAAAAAGATTTGGTTTGATTTTTAAATGCAATTGAAATTTATTGAAATTATTGCAATATATTAAAGATCGTTTCATTTGAGAACTGAAAGGTCAATTTGCTCTCAAGTGATTGTTTTTTTTTTTCTGCCTTATGTTTATGTGAAATATACTTTGACGAAATTTCTTTTTGATTATGATAATAGAATGACGCGTTCTTAATTTTGCTCCAATACTATAAGATAAATTAACAAAACTGTTGGATTTAGAGTTTTTGTTTTTAGTTTAATTTTTTTAGTAGCTCTAAAATAAGAGTGCTTAGTTTTAAAATTGAGCTTCTTTTCAAAGAGGTATGAAATTGACCGTCTTCTTATAGGAACCTTTTCATATATGTATCAAGCTGATTCGAAAAAAAAGAACTTTCATCAATACCTCAATTTTTGAAAGAAATTGCATCAATATCTTAATTTTTATTTAAACATGAGTTTGATACACACTCTATCTTTTGATAAATATTTACTATCTGAAATGTTATAAGAGATTTCAAAATTTAAGGCTTAAATTTGTTTAATTTTTTTAGAAATTCAAAACTTGATATTTCTTTTAGAAGGTTTTTTTTTTGGTTGCTCGCTTGCATGGCTTGTCATAAATGTCTTCTTTGATTCTTCGTTCTCCTGCCTCAGTTCTAACTTGCTTATCCGCTCCCTCTTCTCTAATTTTTCACCAAGTAATTACCCATGATGTTCTTTTGTTTCTTCTTATTCCACTTATGCAGTTGTTCTTAGACTGATTGCTCCTAATTTATCTAACAAACTTATCTATTTTTCCTCTACTCTTTACCAACATCTCTATGCCACCGCTCACTTCTTTTAAGTGTTTTTACTATCTCTTTCTCCATACCCTCCTTTACCATTCCTAGTCTTAGCTTTCTCTTTCTACTTTTCAATTTTCCTTTTTCCCCCCCCTTTTTTCCTTTTCCAGGTAATATGTTAAGCCTAATGCCAATGAGTCCATAAAGCTTCCCACCTTTAGCCAAGAACCACTTATCCTATCCCTTACTTGTCCAACACTTACCTGTCCATATCACATGCTTATTAGAACCTAATCTCCTATAGATTACCGAAGGTTTAGACATAGAAAATTTCATTCAAGGTCATCAATAAAAGATCTTGTCTTTAAGTCATAGGGGGACTCAACACTTCATCTAAAATTGCATTATTTTCCTATAAAGAAGTTGGATGATAATGCCATAGTAGCTCCTTCAATTGAGATATTAAAGGAGGATGCGTCTTAATGGCTAGTGGCACTGGAGCTCCGATTTCGGATTCCCATAAGTTCACGGCTACATTGGATCGCTATGCGAGAAAGTGTAGTACGTTCCGTTCACGGCTGCACAGGACCGCTATACGGAAATGTGCAATACGTTCCGTTTTGGATCGACCCAAATCAATTGATGTGTTTTATGTGTTTTTGACTTTGTTTATCATTGTGTTGCATTCATGTTTGAATTTGTTCATAAATTGTGAAAAGAAAAATTGAGAATTTTGAGAAAAGAAAGAGAGAGAATTCTAACTGTGATATTTTTTTGGAAATTGTTTAGAAATAATTTGAAAAGCGGAAAAGTTTGAAAAAAAAGCTTTCGAGGAATTTTCGTGAAATGTTGATAAATAAAAATGAGTTTTGCAAATATTTTTGCTTATGTTTCAATTTATAAACATGTTATCCACGAGTTGTCAAGCTCACCTCCCCTTTTATCCCTATCTCTAGGTATTTGAGCGAGAGATCGGATGAAAGAATGTTAAGATTTTTTGTTCGATTTTGCATAGCGAGTATTTTGTGTAAATTTGGATTTTTGGTATTGTTATTGGATATGACTTAAATTGCCATTATTGTATTTCAAGCATTTATGTCAGGATGTATGAGAATTATGAAATTGTGTATAATTGAATATGATGTATAAGAATGATGAAGTTATGTTTGGATTTGAGATATATAATTATGCATGGTTGTGGCATATGGATTTCGGTGTATGATTGTGGTTTATGGATTGTGATTGTATATGAATTTGATTGGGTTGCGTTTGGATTGAATTAGGAAATTGTATGTGAATATGATGGTGTTTTGGATTCTGAACGGGGGGTCCGATGATTTTGAGTTTTGTTTGGAAATTATAGAAGTGTGTTTTAAAACCGTTTGCAGGTTTGGGTTTGTTAGAATGCAGCCGTTATGCTGCCCAATTTTTGATAAAATTGGTTGTATTGCAAAGATAGAATAAAAATAAGATTTTG
>JANJEY010000004.1:42390215-42409010 GCA_024703695.1 Erythroxylum cataractarum | reverse complement strand
GCAAAGATAGAATAAAAATAAGATTTTGTTAAAGATGGTATTGAGATATTGTATGATTAAGAAAAATTGAGTTTTGATTGAGGATAAATTTTCCTAATGGGAAATAAGATCACTTTGTAAGAGATTGAATGAAAATGAAAGAAAAAAATTTTATACCGATTTCGGACCTTAGGTGAAATGTCTTAGTCTAAGGTTTCCAACGCGACGCTTTTCTTAGATAATTGTGTTCGGATGTCGAATTCAGTTTTTGTTTCCGCCTTTGTTTGTTCCGATTTCGAATTCGCTTTCCGATTTCGATTCTTTTCTGATATGTTTTCGTTTCGCTTTTGATTTCGTGATTTGTCTTTCGCTTATATTTTCGATTTGATTCCGTTAAGAATCCGATTTTGTGTGCATTTGGCCCACTTTTGGGTTTCAGATTTGATTCGTTTCATTTCCTGACTCTTTATTATTCGTTTCCGTTTTTCGTTTTCTCGATTTAATTCATTTTGATTTGCTTCTGCCACTTTGTTCTTCGCTTTGTGATTTCGTTTGCATATGTTGACTTTCGCCTTATGTTCCGTTCTTTCGAATTCAATTTTGTTCGTTTTCGTTTCCGTTCGTCCGTTCTCTGGTTGGGGTCCGATTCCGAGATCGGATCCCAACATATTGCACGTGAGGAGGACGTTGTTTTGGATGGAGCATTGTTTGTGTTTTGTTCATTTGGCTTATGGCATGAGAGCTGAATCGAGTTAGGAAACATAGTTGTTGCACTCTTTATGCTAACAATACCTAGTTTTAAATGAATGTCAACTTGTGCACTTGATATCTTATTCAGTGTTACTTTTGCTTTACTAGCTTGATGACTTTTATACTACATTACCCAAAATACATCTCACCTTAACCTTATCCACATTACACCTTAGAAAAGTCTCTTGATTTATGATTATGTATGTGACTTTTAATGGTGGAGAAAGGTAATGATATGCAAAGTTGTGGATTGTTATGATTAAGAAAGGTTTTTGAGTGTACCTATGGAAATATCTTGTTTAAACACCTTTTGTCCAAGTCTATCTCTAGATTACTCAATTTCTAAGGGTGATGAATGTTGATTGATCATGAGTAGAAGCTTTGAATGTTGTGTTATTGCTATAGGTTTTGAAAGTCCTTGATCTTTACTTACGGTTATCTACTATTAGGAAATATGAAAAATGAGCAAAAGTTTTGATTTGTGATTTTGATTTTGATGATTTGCCCAAGGATGGCCAAAAACTAAGTGTAGGGGAACTTGATATGTGTTTAAATGTTAATTCATTTGATATACTACACTTAGTGGTTAATTTCTTAGAAATTCTTGGGATACTCACTTTAGCTCATATTTGATCTTAGGTACTTCTAGAAAGTAAAGAAGTTGAAGTTACCAGAAAGCATGTCATTGAAACCATCTTCTCAATTTCCATATTCTGTTGATTTATGGAGCATAAAAAAGAAGAGGATTGAAAGAAGAAAAGGCAAGAGAGAATGTCAAATGAAGAACAAAAGAAGGAGAAGTCTCAAGGTCAAACATTAGATTACATGGGCATGAGAAATCTCTCACGCCTATGCAACATCTCTCACAATCATGCATGGTCGTGCATGGCTCTGCAATGATCTTGCATGGTCATGAATTCTCACACCTGAGAATTAACTGGAGAAAGTCAAGTGTCCTATCCATGTGTCACTCAGCTTTAAACCTAAATTTTACTACATAAGGAAAAGGTAGTGACGACAGAAAGGCATGCGGGAGAAAAACCTAGCCGACAATACGCTTCTCCTATTTTCTCTTCGATTATTCTTCGTTCTTCAACACCGACAATGGCAATAGAGAGATGGCCGATGGTGAGAGCTTGAAGATGGAGGTGGAAGCCTAACTTTCTTAACACCAGTTTGGAGGTGTAGTCAAGGCCAAGAAGCACATTAAGCAGATTGTTGATGTGTATCATTTTCTTTACCTCTTTTTGGATTATTTATGTTATCTTGCATGGATTGATTGGGTATTGTATGAGAATGATTTTAATGCTCTATTAAATCTTTTTCAGAAAACCCATAGCTAGAACTTGAATGTGATACATAATAGTCGTGTTAAAGTTTGTATGTGCCAACTAATAGTATTAAATCATTAGAGATAACATAATATAAGTTAAATAATTCGAGCTTGTGTGATTGTTACTTAGATTGATCTATTTTTCTCACTTGTAATGCGACTGTCTGGATAAACTTAGAGAGCTTGTTATAGGTTTCTAGATAGTTAAGGTTAATTAATGAGCTCTTCTTGATTAACTTTGGTCTAAGGAAAAACTGGAATTAACAGAGCATATTGTTAGTTCACGATCAATAGTCTTACGAGAGGTGTAAAGACGATAATTCAACTACATCTATGAAATCATGCTTGGGCCCAGATTAAACTAAAGAACCAAATTTCAACTCATTCATCAACTTTATCACTTTGTTGCTGTTAATTTGATTTGATTTTATATATTTAGTTTTATTTTTCTTCTAATTTTCTTCAAACCAATAACCCCCCCTTCTTTGCTTGTATAGATAATTTAGGAAAGTAAATGGAATTAATCTCTGTGAGATTGACCTAGACTTATCACTAGCTATAATTTAGTCTAGTTAATTTGGTAGTGTTACGGCATGCGACTAGTAGGTCCTAGCAAAAAGATGGAGGTTATCAAATGTTAGACCCCACTTCCAGAGCCCAACATTCATAGTCACAAGACGTGTGCTGGACTGAATCATAGAATGTGAGCAAACACATTTCTTCAACTTCATAACAGATTTTGGGAAACCTCAAACTGGAATCACAATTTGACTTCTTCATAACCTTTTTCCCCCATTGTCTTAAGTTTCTAATGACACCAAGATCATTCGATGTGGTTTAGAATTCTAAGAGTTAAGGCTTGTTCCAATTAGCCTTCATTAGTCATTCTCGGTTCATCTTCATTCTCTGGTACCGTAAGTGATGGGCCCTATTTTTCGATTCATTCTTATATTGAAGCAAATATTCTATGCTCAACTTCCATCCAATTATTGTAAGTCTTAGGGACTGGGTTAAAATTCTATTCCTTCAGATCATTTGTAGCTCTATGTCTCTAGTTTGTCTAGACACAAGATACATCTCGTTTGGATGTCGGATAACAAAGTTATGGCCGAAGGAAATCAAACAAGGTTCTGTCCTCAATCATATTGAACCTATTAGGAACAATGACATAACTTGCTCTAGGGATATCAGGTAAAGGTCATTCTTGAAGGGTTCAAAAGAGGACTTCAATATCTACAACTTACATGAAGACATTGAAGTAAGATTTTGTCATCTAAAGGGTCAGAATTTGGACCAGACGATACAAGAAGAACAGTGATCAGAAGAAGGTTATGAACAATACATAGAAGATATCTTACAATTGGCATAGCTTTTTCTAGAGATATTGGATTAAGTAGTTCTTTAGATGATTCCAAAGGGGAATTCAAGATCTACAACCTTCATGAAGACCTTGAAGACAAATTCTATCATCTGCAGGGTCAAAAGTAGGACCAGACGATGGGATCAGATGAAGTTAGATGAAAGGTCAGACGAATTGAAAAAATTTCCATAACTTTCACAAAAGAGGTCTGATTAAGGAGTTCTTTAGACGGTTTGAAAGAGAACTTCAAGATCTATAATTTTTATGAAGACTTTGAAGATAGAGTTTATTGTCTAGAGAGTCAAATTTGGACCAGACGATAGGGTTAGATGAATAGTGCACCAGATGATATGACGTCGTCACCAGATGATATGACGTCACCAGACGATACGTCCTCACCAGATGAAGCGTCCTCACTAGATGATAAGTCTTTACCAGACGATACATCCCATTATTCCTGAGCATCTCCACTTATAAGGATCATAGCTTTCGACTCCAATGTCCAAAAATTCCATACTATATACCATTGGAAAGTTAAAAAGATAATCTACAACTTCTATGAAGACAACTTTATTAAATTCAACCTAGATCACTACAGATTTTTCCTAGAACTTAGAAAACGAATTCTCACTATAGAAGACTTGAAATTTTGCATTTCGTAAACTTAGAATGTCCTGAGCTTAACCATTCAGTTACCAAATTGACTTCATTAAGCTCTCAAATCTCAACTCATTTGTCTCATCACCTTCAACTACATCTGATTAGTCATAATTCCTATCTTCCTTTCCATATTATCTCGTTTATGCATATATATATATATATATATATATATATCAACGATTTATGGTCCAAAATCATCAACTCAAGTTGATTACTTCTTCACGTATATCTAACTTCAACCCACATCATCCATGCATCATTCACATTTCATTAACATCAAAAGAATAAAGTTTTACAAATCTTTAATGGCATTCCAAGCCACATTACATCATCGTCTCAAAATCTCAAATTAAAAAATGTCCTTGAACAAAAAAGCTTCTTGCTTTCCCAAAATCAACTCAAATTACAAAATAAGCAAATTTAGAGAAATGCCCTTAGGCTCTTGATCACTTAGTCTCTTAGCTATCACCTTAAGATGGGATAAAAGGAGGTGAGCTTGAAAGCTCATGGGTAACAAGTTTATAACAAAGAATAAGCAAAATCGTTGAAATGTTTCTTGTCTTATAAAAGTCATAATGAATTTATAAAACACTTGTTCTCAAATTTTCAGTCAATTTCACGATTTTTGTTCAAAACTTATAGTTAAAAATGTCCTCACATCAACATATCATATACATTTAACCATCACTGCAGAACACTCGATTTATGCAGCAAACTTAACAATTTCAAAGATGCAATGCACAAACAAATGGCTCGAGGGTTCCATGGAAACAAAATGGAGAAACTAAAGTTTACTCCATGAACAGAATAAGTCCACTTTTCAGAGCTCATATGCCATAAACGGACAGCCGGAAGAAGGCCCTTGTCGACGTGCACGTGATGAACAGAATGGTTCCACTCTCGCTCAAACAAAAGCACTTAATCATGTTTAAATCATTTTATCATGTGTTCATACTTTCATGCTTCCACATCTTTTCATTCATACAAAATGCCATGACATGTTTCAAGGTATAACATGAATATTTCAAAACCATTTTCCATTTTATAATCCAAATTCATGCACCAACATGTGACAATTTCTCAAATCACTCTAAAGCATTAAAAAAACATTTATGAAGTAGTTGAAATTATTTTGTTTTCTTATCTTGGAAAAAGATAGTAGTAGCTCATAACTCTATTATAAACATGTAACCCACCTTAGTCTCCTTGCTTGAAAACTTGTTCAAGGATGTCTCTTCTCTTGTTCCTCTTGCCTCTTCCCCTTAGTTTTTCACCAAATGAAGAGATCTTTAGCTCAAATGGAAGCTCTTCTCTTCCTCTACCTTTCTCTCTTCTTGAACAACCTCAAAATCTCTCTTGAAGGCCAAAAAAATTGAAACCCTAGCTTGTTTTCTCTTCTTTTCTCTCAACCACCGAAATCGTTCTTCTTTCTCTTTCTTATTTCTCTTCTTCTGTCCCAATTCATGTTTTATCCTTCCCTTAAATATAAGACCACATTTTGGTCTTGTCCTTTCAAAAATACCCCTCCTCTCCTTTGGTCTTCCCATTTTGCCCCTTCTTTCATTTACTTCCTAACTCCTTTAATCTTTTTAAACGCCATATTAACTCTAACTTAATTCAAATCTTTCCATCTAATTTCAAATCTCTATTTATGCCCATCAAATTAATGAATCAATTATAAATGAAACAAATAATCAATAATAATTGAAAAAAAATAGATTCCGACACCAACAAATTAGGAAGTACTGGGAAGAGTTTTCTTCAAAATATGGTTAATAAGTGCCTAATTCCCTATTTGTTTATTCCCTAATGCTTAGTGATTAATGTTTATTGTGCATTTAAGATATTTATTTTGGTTCATATTTTGGTTTCGGTACATGATGGAAGAAAAATAACGAAAACAAACTAAACTCGCAGCTTTGGTGAACTTTTACTTATATTCAGTCTTATTTGACTTCGTGGAGCAAAAGAAGATGAGTTTAATGTGAAATCAGGACAAAGAACGGAAGGATTGGAGTCATTTAGGAGCCATATACCCAAGTGGAGAAGTGCACGCTAGTGTAAGTGACCTACATAACCATGTCGAGGATCGTGTAAGTCATTATAAATGTCTACATCCACGAAGACTTTGTTTTGATCATGTGGAAACATACAAGGTAGCATATGTTGCTCGTGTGACTCTCTAAAAATGTATATGTTCACGATTTTCACAAAATTAATGGAAGGTTAAGGTACATGATCACCTACACGGCTGTGTGGTTGATTGTGTACACTTTAGAAAACCTAGTTGGGAAGTATAAAAGGCAATTAAGAGACTAATTAAAGGTGGTATATAGGAAAAGCACCAAGTGACACATATTCTTCTCTTTGGAATGTGATTTGAAAAACCATGAGAGGCTAATTCTCTTCCTTCCAATTTAAATGGGATATCAAGGCCTTGTAACATGTTTATAGATTAACCAAATCCAAGAGCATTGTTCCCATCTCTCTTTTGAAATTAATTATGTTATTGTGCATTTAATGTTTATGATTACTATCTGTAATTGTTGTTATTCTAATTCATGTTTGGTAAACTAATGGTCATGCATCATTAAGGATAACATATCAAAAGTTAAATAATCTAAGCTTATGTGATTATTGTTTAGATTAACCTATATTTCTCATTCTTAAAGCTACTGTTGCATTAAATCTGGAGAGGTTGTTTTAGGTTCTTTTGATAGTTAAACATAATTAATGAGCTTGTTTCAAATAGTTACAATTTAAGGAAAAATTGGAATTAATAGAGGTTATTATTAATCCACTTTTGAAGGTGAGGAACAAGAACAACGTTACATTTGATTTTGCATATTCATACGAAGGATGAGATTGAACTAATAACTAAGCTTAAATCAATTGATTACTCTTTACGAATTTGAATTATTTAATTTAATTTTTCTTGTTTAGTTTAATTTTTCTAATTGCATTAATTGAAAGCATCTAAAACCCCTCCATTTCATCATTTTGATTAGTTCAACAGAAAACTTAACCATACACTCTCTATGGACACAATCTTTTCTCATCGTTACTATAAGTTTAGTTGTGTAGAGTTATGTTTTAATTTTTGGTATGTTCGACACGATTCAATGGTACCACATAGGCAATCATAACTCAATGCTAGCAAGGAAGCACCTAGTTGTAAAAAGAAGCTAAGGAAACCATAATAACAATTATAGATACAAGCACATTTACTTTGCAATAGCCATCTAGAATTGTTCCTGTATAGCTTTCTCAATGGTTAAATATTCTTAATTCAACTTAGTTCCAATTTGGGGAGCTGATGAGCTAAGCTTACTCATTGGGAGTTGATTCAATATTTTTTTTCAACTTAAAAAAAAAAGCAACGAATGAATTCTACTTGTCAGTGTCATTTTCTTGGACAAAGGCAACAATATTTTTTTCATTTTTACTTTTACTGTCCTTATTTATCGCTTTATTCTTTTTCTTTGATACATTGACGATAATATATAAACCTAAGTTTGAGGAGGGAATTTTATTATTATTTTAACTTAATTTCATCTCAGTAAACTAGTAATTATAATTAACTTAATAGGTGAGAATTACAAGATCTTTAATAATGATATAGAAGTAATTAAGAAGACCTGTTAAAAGTGATTGGGTTGTCATTTTTTATGCTGCTTGCTGTATTCATTAATCATTAATACATTTTATGATGTTATACAAGTAATGACTCAAGCTCAAACTTGCCTCCATAAGCAATAAATAAGATCGCCTGTTATCAAGGACTAAAATAAAAGTATCACCAATTGCTCCGTACAAAATGTAAGGACAGTGAATATCAATTCCAACAATAAAGATCATGCACTCCATATATATTTCATAATGTTATAACTGAATAATTTTCTACATTCTAATATTGTAGAATGTATACATTGAAAATCATTGGACAATTCATAAGCAAGTCCAAAATTGAGATAATTACAGCAGTGATTTGCAAATTCCTTAAACATGTCTGAATTTATACAGAAATGAATCTAAACAATGCTGATTCAACCAAAATAACTTGGATATATACAAATAACCCCCTAAAAGAAGTGCATGAAAAACTAGCCCACCACTGAGTTAATATTGTTGCATTAGTTAATCTTTGTAACAGATTTCTCGTATCTACAATCTGGTATCTTATCCAATTGAGTAGATTCATAATTTATAACTAACCAAGGGAATCCTCTTTCTATCTCAACATTCTTGATAACATAAAGTAATGAACTCCATGGTGACTCACTAGGTCTAAATTAACTTTTTATTAACTAAATATTCATTTGCAAGTCAAATGCCATTCATATCATTCACCGGTTTATAGAGTAATTAATACATGGAAAGGAAATACCTTGCCAAACAGAGCTTCCCCATTAACCAAAAGAGGTTGCAAAAGCCAACACTCTCTCCTCCCATTTGAGTCATGGGGAAAGTGGCAAAGATAAACCAACCTGCAGTTAAAACCATTTGTCTTCTGAAAATCTTCCAACATGTTGAGATTTTGCTATTTCTCTCAAAACAGCACCAACAATTGCTGCCTTCTCAAGGAATTCAGCCTTCTGAAGTGAATCTAATAGCACAACACAAGTTTTGGTGTGAATAGTAGCACATTTCAACCGAGCTTCCTCAAATAGTTTGTATGCTTCTTCTGCCCCGTTTGCATTGCTTAAACCTTCAATCATAGCATTATAAGTAGCAGAATCAGGCTTACCTCCCTCTGCTTTAAATCTTTCGAAGAGCTTATTAGCCTCTACAACATTCCCAGCCTTTGCAAGTCCTGAAATCATAGTAGTGTAGAGAATGGAATTTGCTTTTAGCCCCTGCTTATGCATCTCTTGCCAAAATACGAAGGCCTTGTTAAATTTTTTAACTCTACAAAGACCATTTATGATAATGCCATAAGTTACTAGACCAGGAGCGCATTTCATGTCCTTCATGGACTGAAAGCAGACAAGGGCTTCACTAATTTCCTCTGCTTTGACCAGTCCATCAAGCAAGCAATTCCATGTGTATACATTAGGTGTTAAACCCTTTTGCATTAACTCTTCCATAATCAGATATGCCTCATCAATCCTGCCCACTTTTCCAAATCCATCTATTAGACTACTATATAAAACAACATTTAATTCAATGCCACTATACTTTGCTTCTTCGAAAAGCATGTATGCTTCATCCAGTCTGTCAATTTTAGCAAGCCCATGAATGCAAGAGCCGTAGGTGACAACACTTGGATGGCAGCCCTTTGACTTCATTTCCTCCAACAGCTGGTAAGCTTTATTCACCTTGCCTGACTTGCAAAATCCATCTATTACAGCATTGTAAGCACGGGTATCCAATATACAGCCTTGGTGCTTCATTGCATAGAACAAATCATAAGTTTCATGAGCAAAACCAGCCATCACAAGGCCATGAATTAATATCGAATAGCTTCTCACGTCTGGAACAAGCCCACGTGCCTTTATTTCATGAAACAAGTCCCTACCTTTCTCAATTTCACCAGCTTTAAAAACACAATCCATGTAGGTATTTAGAAGCATGAGGTCAAGGGGGGAGCCACTTTGGATCATCTCCTTATATATCTTGTGACCATCCTCTTTCCTTCCAGCCTTGAAGAAATTTTTGATGAGCGATGTATACACAATAGCACTTGGAATGTGGTCAGAATCCAGCATCTGTTCATAAAGCCTGTATGCATCGTCCACTCTACCTTGTTTACCCAAACCATCTATAAGTGAACAAAATGTAACGGCATCTGGGGTGCAAATTTTATGATCCATTCCTTCAAAAATTGAATAAGCTTCATTTAGCTTTTGAGCTTTACAAAGTCTATCAATCATTATGTTAACAGTCTTTACATTAAGGTATAAGCCACATTCCACCATCGAATCCCGAAGCTTAAGAGCAGCTTCAACATCACCAGCCCTACATAGCATGTCTAATAGTATATTGTACGATGTAAGATTGGGCATCACATCTTTCTTCATATCCTCAAATATTCTCAATGCCTCCTCTAATCTTCTCTTCTTCCCAAGACATGTCAGAATGCAGTTGTAAGCAATCACACTTGGAATACAACCCTTTGCCCTTAGTCTTTCTAATAAAGTGTATGCTTCCTCAAACTTCCCAGCTGATCCATAACCCATAATCATGGTGTTGTAAGCAAATGCACAAGGAACTTTTCTTTTCAGCTCCATCTGCTCAAACATTTCCACAGCCTCTTCTAGTTTGTTTGCTTTACAGAGAACACCAATCATGCTAGTGTAAGTCACATCATCAGGCACTAAACCATGCACCTTCATTTCATAAAAGAATTTCCACGCCATATCCAAGTTGCCCACCTTACCGAAGCAATCTATACATACATTGTAAAGAACAGTGTCAGCATTCAACGAGGTGCTCCTCATCTCCTCCAACAGGGAGAGAGCCGCATCAACTTGACCCTCCCTGGCACAGCAGCGAATAAGAGTTGTAAATAAGTGCACACTTACTTCATAGCCTAACTCCTGCATTTGACGAAAAAGAGTGAGCATGAGATCACATTCACCAACCTCAGACAGAGCACCGATCAAAGTTGTGTAAGCTGTAAAAGTAGGACGAAATTTGAACTTCCTCATCATTTGAACAATGTCAAAAGCTTCGTTGAGCATCCGTAACCTGACACAACTCACTACCAACTCGACAGAAACAGTATTAGATGGACCAAACCCTACTTCACTCATTTCTCCAAGAATCTGTTCGAGAAAATCAAACCTTTTAGTTCTAGCCATCACCATAAGAAGAGAATTATATGCTTCTGGGCAAAGTCCTCTGTCAGTTTTCTTCTCAGCCCATCGAAAATAATTTACAGCTAGGTTGGCATCATTCAATCCTCTTAGGACACCAATTATTAAATCTTGCTCGGGTTTATCATCAAGCACTGATAAACCCTTCTCAACAGCAGGTCCCCAAGGGGCACTTACCAAGACTTGACGCACATCATCAACTCGCGGTCCAATGCCACCAACACTTTTCAAGGTTTCTCCACCTACTCTGTCAACAAATGAAGTGCAACTCCTTCCAAATTCTGAAAAGTAAGTGCTATAACCAAAAGATGCCAATTTCCAACGACAGCTTGAACCATAGCGATTGAGGATTATCATTCCTGAAATATTTTTAAGAAAGAATATTACAACCAATAAATGCTCATAGGATTCAAAAAATAAAATTGTTTAAAAACAAAAGGAAGGTTCAAGTGTCAACCTTTAGTCGTTCAACAATCGAGGAGAAGGCAACACCAAGGTAACTGGATTTGTCGTTCAGTCCCTACAGTTTTCCTTCCAAAGTGAAGAACAAAAAAAAAAGCGAGAAAGTAAAACAGAGGAACATGAGTGTGAAACAGAGAAAGTGAATGAAGCTAAGTGGCGGCCAACGGGGAACAGGCGAACGGAGAAACGAATCGGAGAAGAAATATAAAACATGAGGGCAAGGGCGACATTTCAACAAGAATTTAAGTTAGAGACTTAAAGGTCATTACTATTTTAAAATTTTAACATGTCAAATAAAATGTTTAATTTAAATATTAAACTAGTATTAAACTATTATATAAAAATAAGCAATAATTTAAGTAAAAATAAAATTATAAAAATAAAAAAATTTATTAAAATAAAAAAAACACTGATGTATATTAATATATAATAAATCAAATATACATGATTATAAAATAAGTCTTTTTAAAGAAAAGAAAAACCGTACAAACCTCTTATAGATATTTTTGATCATGAGATAAACATCTTATTTAAGAATCCACTTAGCAGTTTTTTTTTCTTCTCAATCCTTATTGCTTATACAGCGGAAATACATGTACAAGAAATACATGTACAAAAGATATTATAGATAAGTCTCTTTGTTACAACAAATTAATTTGAAGGCAATTTATAAAAAAAAATTGTTATAACGAATGAATTAAAAACATTTACTAATAGTTATTTGATATTTTATTTTGATCTTATTTAACATTAAAAATATAATCTATTACTAATTTATAATTTATTTGAATACAGTAGAAGAAGTTAGGCTTGTACAGCTTCTCCTTTTCTTTAAAAAGACGCTTGTATAGTTTCTCTTTCTCTTTAAAAAGACTTATTTTACAAACATATATATATATATATATATATATATATATATATTTGATTAAGAAAGCAAGAAGATTAAGTTAAGATTGGGATATATATGCATGTATATGTACATATATATGATTATATACAAAAATTGTAATCTTAGATAAACAAGAAGCAAGATTAGAAATATGATTTATGCCACCAATATCTTTTAAAATGAAATTTATACAATAAGCAGTGAATAGGGACTAATAAATATATTCATACTTTGTTTTTACCAAGTACCTAATTGATACTTAATTAGTTGCATTGCCTGTAATAAAATACATAACATTTTTTTGTCCAACCTATTCAAAAATTTCAGAAAATAATTCAGATAAAATATAAACACTTTAGATTTATACACACATATAAAATCAACTAGCATTCTTTTTTAAAATCTTGAAGCAAAGGCACATGAATATTATGATAAAAATGTAGCTTAAATCTTGGACCTATCATTATTGTGACATATATTATTTCTTGAAAATAGTATGAATTTAAAGCATTTAAAGGAATACGTGTCCGAGCGTGGTCGGTTAATGTTTGCTTCCGGTGGTGGTGTTCTCGGCGGTTTCTCTGTTTGTGCTGCAGGGTAGTGATGTCAGATTTGTGATTGCGGGGGTTTTTGTGATTTGGGCGACTTGGGCTTGTATGAATCTGATGGTTTCGGTGGCTGATGGTGGAGCGAAGCACAGGGGGTTGATTGTATACGTTTGTTTCTTGATTTACACATTATTTTCTTTGCTTGTTATATTTTGATTAATGGGAACGCAAAGTAGCACTCTGGAGGCGAGCTGCAGAGAAAACTCATTCTGGTACCTGGCTTAGGCAACGAAAAGGCCCATAATGAAAGGGAGCTCGGGCAAATGGGTCTTTGAGCAGCTTCGATGTTCAAGTCAGTGGTATCATATATCTTTACAGTGTCCAGAGTGCAGGTTCCCGTGTCTGGCTCCCAAGTAATTTCCTTGCTGCTTCGCTGTTGTTGTGTGGATGCATGTGTGGTCTCATATTTCTGCTTGCTATTACGTTTTGTTTTAGTTTTGTCTTAAATGAAAATGGATCTGGTTTTGGTTTCGTATTTTAGTACGAGACTTCTATCTAGTTGCTTCTTTTGTGCTTGTTCTGGTCACTATGGCGTGTCCTTGAATCGTTTAGTTTTATTAGCCGCCTGTTTGGGAGAGTTTACCATTCCTTGCCACCACCTGTCTTGCGTTCTTTCCCTGGTGTTTTAAATTTCGCACGGTCACTCTGTTTTTGTTTCTGGGTTTTGCTTGGCCACACTGCCTGCAGCTCAGGGGAGGGATGGGGACGCGAGGCTGTTTGCACGACCAACGAAGATTGTCTTTCTTATTGTAGGTTTTCTAGAGCCTTCTCGAGCCTCCTCGGTAGTTGCTCACAAGAAACAGCAGCAACGCGACAACTCATGTGCAGATCCTTTCCCACTCTCTTTTGTGCCCTCTCTTTCTCTCTCTTTGATTACCCAAATCTTCGCATCTTCCAATTCTATCTTGTCTATTATGTTGTTTTGCACTTGTAGGTTTACCTCTGCTGTACTATACTTGATAGTAGGCTTTAATCTTCTCTCCTGTTTTTTTAGGTTTTGCCAACCGCCGATAGCCTCTAACACGGATTTAGTTCTAGTGCTCTTATTTTAATCCTTTTTTTTTAATTTTTTATTTATTTCTTTATTTCTTTACTTTAGGATAATCTTATATTGTACATCGTATAAGATTAGGTTGGGCCAAATGGCGAAGTGCATCAAAGGTTTTATGTGACAAGAAGATTCCTTTAAAACTTAAAGGGAAGTTTTATAAAACGGTAATTCGTCCGACCATGTTATATGGGGCGGAGTGTTAGCTTACTAAATGTCGACATATAAGACAGTTGTTGGTAGCAGAAATGCGTATGTTTAGGTGGATGTGTAGTTTTTCCAGGAGAGATAAAGTTAGGAACTGGGTGGTGAGAGAGAGACTACGGGTAGCCAACTTTGCAGACAAGTTGAGAGAGACTAGGCTTCGGTGGTATGAGCATGTGCGGAGGAGGCCCTCCGATGCTCTGGTACGGAGCTGTGATGGCATAACTCTTAGTGACTATAAGAGGAGGAAAGGTAGGTCGTACAAGAATTGGTGGGAAGTGATCAAGGCGGATATGTCAGAGTTAGCCCTTAATGAGGTAGTTGCTCATAATAGAAAAGTTTGGCGTGATCGGATAAGGGTAAAGGATTAACTGTTCCAGTTACCCAATCCCCTTATTTGGTGAGTGACAAAGAGAGATGAACTTTATATAATACTAGGTTCTCGCAGATCTACCCTCCTTCAGGTATTCCCCATCTTTTTCTTTTTATTGTTTCTATATACCGCATCATTCTTATATTGTCTCATTTACATGCGGATCCACCGGAAACAACTTCTCTACTATGTAGGGGTAAGGCTGCGTACTATCGGACCTCCTCAGACCCTGCTTCATTGTGGGATTTCAGACTGGGTGATGATGATGATGATGATATAAAATTTAACATATACATCAAATATAAGTAAATTTTAAAGAAAAGAAAAAACAAAAGCTTGGAACTTCATTCAATCGTCTTCATTCAATCGTCTATAGGAGGATACTAGCTATAACTATACTGGCCCTAGTTATCATTTAGTACAAAATCTTTATTATTAAGAGGAGTTTCATCATCATCATCATTCAAATTCAATACACTAAATAACATATCAACGTTTTCTTAATCAAGATTATTTTCTAAGTCATTCAAATTTATCAAATTTGGTTTCTCAAAAACCTAATTTGCCAAAAGATCGATATTATCAGTAGAAATTATATTTGTTGAACTAGTTATGTTATTAAGACTCCCAGTAAATAATAAAATTTAATTATTAGAAAATTATAAGAAATTATATCAAAATTAATAATGATAATAACATACCTTTCTCGAAGTTTTAAATTGTAATGAATGAATACTAAGTTATTCAATCTCTTGTGCTTCAATCTATTTCTTTTCTTGGAATAGATAAATTTAAACGTACTCCAATTTCATTCACAACATGTTGTACTCACATATTGACTTAAAATCTGAATTGCAAATATTTGCAATTCTAGAACACCACTTCTGAATTGATCCCACAAAGAAACTGTAAGTTATAAGATAACAAAAGTAATGTTACAAACAATATAAAATAATAATTAATTTTCAACAAATAAGAAAAAGAAATTACCTGGAGGAAGTTTTGCTCTTTGTCGAATAGCAATTAACAATCCAAAATCCCTACCACACTCCTTATAAAGCTCCATCTGTGAGCTAAAGAGATCTTACATCATTTTATGGCCAACAATTATTGTAATAGTGAATAACATTCCTCTATTAACTTTAACTTTCTTTACAAAATCCAATATGAAATATACACTAAGTTGGAATGAAATTGTGAATTAGATTTGTGATTTATGTTGATTGGATAATAGATTGGAGTTGAATAAAATGAGCTTGGTTCATTGGTTGTGGTTTGGTTCATGTGAGATTTATCTTAAATTTTTTTGTCATTGAAATGCACGACATGCATGAATTAAAAGTTAGAAAGTTTGAACTTCCTTAAAACTGAGAATGTAAAAACTTTAAAGTAAATATTTAATTAACATATTCTTAAAATTATTGTAATGGTAATTAGATATTGAGTAAATAATTAATTGAGTATAATAATAATTTGGTTGTGGTCTTGTGGAAGAGCCGAAAAGGAGGTTTTTTAATTGTAATTATTGTATAATAAATTAGCAAAAAAAGCTAAAATCTATATCTCTAAGTTATCATTATCCCAAAATTAGTCCATCTCTTCAAGTCTCTTGCATATTCACCTTTGTTTATCCCAAAATTAGTTCATCCCATAGTCTTTGCGTATTCAAAATCTTTTTCTTATTATTCCATTTTTATCTCATTTATAGTACCTTGGCATTATATCTTTGGATAGTGTGAAAGTTTCTTAGTTCATCTTAATGAAAAAAATTACTCAATTTGTGCATTCCATTTCAAGAAATTTAGTAAAGGAAAAGATTTATGAAGATATGTCGATGGAAATAATCATATTCCTTAAAAAAAAAAGATGAACATGCTAAGTGAAGTTAATGATGTTTACGTCGTGACTTGAATTTTTGGATTCGTTTAGTCATCATTTTAAATCTTTGAACCTTCAAGACTACAAAGCATAATACTTACGTCAATTTTAAATTTAGCATAAATTTACTACCCTCCAATAGGAAAGTCTCTCTATTTCTGAATTTTACTCTAGTTTTATGAATCTTTACTTCTTTAGGATTAGTATAAAGAGTTAAAGACATTATTATGCTGCATTGCCTCATAAAAGACTTAGCACTGTTAATTTTGTTGATGAAACTACAAAACGATTAATTTCTTACAAAACTAATATCTTCATTTATTATTACAGATAAATGGAAAGAAGTTCAAGTACTGCTAATCAAACTACTTTGGAAGATATAATGATCCAGCTTGGGCTCATGTTGAATTGGTCTTAGGTATGAAGAATCATACAATTTGTTTGTTTTGTAACAATCATTTAAAAGATAAAGAAATCACCCAATTAAAGAAGCATTTAGTTAGGGTTAAAGGAGATGTAGAATCTTAAAAAAAAGTAAATTATGATATGAAATGGCAAATGAAAACATTGCTTGAAGAATATCAACATAAGAAAGATAAAAGGGAAAGGTTGAATTTTGAAATTGATAGTCGAAGTTCGTTTGTTGGTTTTCGTGGTGATTATGAAAATGTTAAAGGTGGTAGTAGTAATGGTAGTGTTCCATCTCAGGTATAGGAAGAAGTAAATGTTACACCTGGATCTAATGTGAGGAAAAGAATAAGGCTAGTAAATATTTTTTTTTACACCATAAACAACTTCTGGAGCTCAATCTTCAATTCTTAGTAAAATGTCATCAAGGAATGCCGCTCACAATGTCAATATGACAATAGCTAGATGGTGGTATGATACAGGTTCATCATTCAATGCTTATCAGTTTTATTATTATCAACCTATGGTGAATGCAATAGTTTTTTACGATCTAGGATACAAAGCTCCTTCGATTGGTGACTTAAGAGGTAATATAGCATCCCACTCCCGCAAGACCCAAACTCGACATCGAGGGTGATATCCGAGCCCGTGCGTCACGAGGGTAGTATGCTAGAGCAGTCAATTACAGTTCAAAAACTCAGTATGACATTTTTCTTTTTGGAAACGATTGTATGCGCGGAAGTCAATAAACGATTTGGGTCCGATTTAACACGAAAACATTTTCAATCATACACAATTTCAATCATACACAATTTCAATCATAACAGACACTCAATAGTATTTAAACCATCACATGCACAAAAATCCATAGCCAAATTTAGGCCCAATGCTATTCTTGAACAATTTCAGTAATCACATTACAATTACAGTATTAGCCAATTGAGACCCACGAAAATAAAAGCGCTATTCTGTGAAAAATGTAGAAATACAATTTTACACAAGACAGAACGACACTGATGCAAATGTGAACTGATCCCGCCTTCAAACTCTAACTTGCATAAGATAGGCATACTCCCGTTGTCTAACGGGGTACTCTTCAATCCTGAAAAATAGTTGCAATTTTGGGTGAGTTTGCGAGCTCAATGAGAAACCATCATCGATGGTTCACTTAATTCATGCATTATGCAAATAGCATACAGCATATTACAATAACACATTTAGAATACCATATAGCAATTTACAGGTTCTCACGCAATCACAGAGCTCAGAAATTTCGCAAAATATGCGATGCAAACTTCTAGCCTGTCCCAAATTAGAGACCAAGTATATGAACATATCAAAATATGCGATGCAAACTTCTAGCCTGTCCCAAATTACCAATTTACCCCTCCCATCGAGGATGGGATGCTACATCTATATTCAGATTAAAACTCTATCGTAACTTCTGGACTTCTAACTCCACTTAAGAGCAATCTCAAAAACAATACAAAAGGCTTGTACATAAGGTCATTTACAAACCATAAAATAGTTAAGAGTCAATTTATAAAATAATAGAGCATATCAACATAACCAACATAATAAAAAAAATAGTTAATGAGCCACTATACAACAAAAGTACAAACAAAGACTACCCACATTTGGTAATGGTCCGAAAATATCAAAAGATCGTATGATACACTCAAAGCCTCAAGCTCACCAAATTAACCTACATGGTTGGAAAGCGGAGGTGGTGAGTACACTATGTACTCAATAAGTAGGAAAAACATATATCACAAATAGAACTCGATATACACCAAGACAATGTAAACAACCTATGAAGCGAACATATATGACATAGAAACACATAGGCCTAGCCTATGACTCAACGTATACTCTTTAGGAACAATATAGGCCTAGCCTATTAATCACTCATCCAGTGAACATAGATTCCAGTTCCAGTACACAAAAGCATAAAACATCACATGTATAAATCAAATCTCGTCAGAAAATAAATCTCAGAATAAGTCAAAACAATTATATGTGTCA
>JANJEY010000004.1:42314556-42331100 GCA_024703695.1 Erythroxylum cataractarum | reverse complement strand
TTATTTTTTATTTAACTGTCATCTTAAATTTTGCCCTGCGTATAAATTCACTGGGCACTTTCACTGCGCATTTGCGCGGTGTTAACCTGCTAGTGGAATGATACCGGACTACATTTTTCTTGAAATTTTGGCTGCGAACGGTTACACACGAGTAACATGTAAAGCCCTCGTGTGTACTTATTTTCTTTTTTATTTTTTTTTTCTTTTTCTTAAATCGATAAAGCTAAGCGCAAAATGGGAAAGAAAAGGAGGTGATAAAAAGAAAACAAAAGTACAAATGTAAAGCTGCCTTTGCTTCTTACTTCTTTACTGCTTGCCAAGCTCTACTTGAGACTAGCCTACAGTTTGATACCATACCAAACCAGTGATATGTTCTCAACAATTTAAACCCCGAAGCAACTACCATTAATCTCTCTTCTCGCCTCGTTGTCTTCAGTTTGGTCTTTAAGATGAGAGCTATTAGAAGATCCCGTTTCTGTTCTACTGTTGCACTCTGTCTTCTTTTCCTTGCTACTCTTTTACCATATCAAGGCCATGCTGCTCCCGCAGGTTTTTCTCTCTTCACTTGGGTTTCTATGTACAAATTTGGTTTCTTTTTTACTTGTCCCGTTAATGTGTATCCTTGTTTTCTTTGATTTGTTCACATTTCCTGCGTTTTCTAGATGAACCTTGGTTCTTATTGTTTTTTGTTTTTCTTTGCAAGAACTTGTTATGAGCTTGTTGGTTGACGGGTATGATTCTTTCACTCACGGTTTCGTTTGATTTGGTTTTTTGCACACAGGCCCATTGGTTAAGCACTTGGCTTCACTTCTCAAATGGACTACTAGGTCATCCTCAAAGACTCCCCATTTAGGTATTTCTTTGATATACTGTTTTTTTTTTCATCTGGCTTTAATATTTGTTTATCATTTTTTTCTTTGTTTTGGTCAACATTGATTAATGGAGCTTTTGTATTGCTTCCATTTGTAAGCAGATGGGAATGTTCTTCAGTTTGAGGATGGATACTTAGTTGAAACTGTTGTTGAAGGAAATGAGATTGGAGTGGTTCCTTACCAAATTCGAGTCTCTACGGACGGTGAACTATTTGCTGTTGATGAAGTAAATGGCAACATTGTTAAAATTACTCCACCTTTGTCCCAATGTAAGTTTGGTTATTTCATTTAAATTTAAGCTGTCTAAATGTTGAGAAAATCCAACATTAACATTTGTGTTAAGTTTTGGTTCCTTTTTGTTTCATCTTTTATAAATATATTCAACTAAGCTAGATTGACAAAACGTCCTTAAAACTACTACAAATTCTCACTTCTGCTTGTTCTGATTCATCTGCACTCAGTCCATATGGTTGTGAAAACAGTAATTCCGATCTTTGTTTCAGGCTATGGTTGTCTTTTATTTTTGCAGATAGTAGAGCAAGGTTGGTGGCAGGGTCATTTCAGGGTTACAAAGGACATGTGGATGGAAAGGCTAGTGAAGCCCGTTTTAATCATCCCAAAGGTGTCACCATGGATGATAAAGGAAATTTGTACGTTGCTGATACCTTGAATCATGCCATCAGGAAGATTGGAGATTCAGGTGAAAAAGCATCTGGCATAGTGTCAGATCAGAAAAAATGAACTGTATTGTTTTTTTTATTTCTTTTACATTTTTCCTGTGAAAGAAGTAATATAACTAAGCTGTACATATGCATAAACTTTCAATGGTTAACATAGTGAGTTAATAAGTTGAAGATCTTAATCTTGGAAATTGATTGCAGGTGTGACAACCATTGCTGGCGGGAAATCGAATGCTGCTGGGTATAGGGATGGACCCAGTGAGGATGCTAAGTTTTCAAATGATTTTGATGTGATATATGTCCAGCCCAGCTGTTCCCTGCTGATTGTTGATAGGGGAAATGCTGCTCTTCGGCAAATTACTCTCAACCAGGAAGACTGTGATTATCGATCCAGTTCAGTTAGTCTTGCAGGTTCGGTCTCATTTGATCAGTTCGTTTTAAGTTCAACGTTGTTTTGATGTAATGTTTAGCCTTTAGAAACAGATACATGGACTTCTTAGTTTCTTTGAATGAGATTTTTTTCTTGTGGTTTCCAAAGTCTACTTAATTTCATATCGAGTTTAATATGTCCCAAAGAACAAGTGTGTGAAGATATGTAGCATCTACTAAATGAAAAGGATAACTACCCGCAGTTGGCAAATGATGGACTTCAGCCATTGAAGTTGAAGGATGGCTAGAAAACAGTGCATCAGAATTTTTTCTTTCCAAACGCTGTCCTGGAGAGGGAGTGACAATGGTGTATAGTTATTGGATTTATATCTATAAAACCTTGGATCGAGCTTCTATTCTATGATTTGATGCATTTCTCTGAGGGCAGAATCCATAAGAACAATTTATTGTTATTCTTTTTGTGAAGACTGAAAAATCAATGTAGCATCTACTTATTCATGTACTGCTACTTTAACATTGTCTTTTGTATAGGATTATAATTAAAAAGAAGGATAAGCTGACTTGCAATATGTACTGTTACAACAGAAAGATGATGAAACTTTGCAGAAAATGTCCTTGGGCACTCTAAAACCTGGCAAGTTTTTGCATCAATTGTTACAGCCACTTTGGTTTAGGTTTGGTCATGACATTATTCAAACCCTCAAGAGGCTAATGAAGGAAACATTCTGGTCCCAAAGTGTATTAAATTTCTGATAGACACTACAGTTAGGAAAGTGAAATTGCTTACAAATTTGACTGCAAGAATCTTAAGTACCCAAGGATGCTGTCCGTATGGAGAGGACAAGACTCCAGTACAATAAAATGAATGATTTCGATGATCTCAAAACTAGACCATCAACTGGTATTTAAACACTCAAAGATAATAACCAACTCCTAAAACTTAGAGAAACTAACTAAATGTTCTTGAAGAGTGAGGAAGTGGGAGCTTTAGTTGAGAAATGTATAGTGGGAAAGTGGCTGCTTTAGAGGATCTGAAGAGTAGGGAAGTTGAGCACCCAAAAATTGTAAGCTGAGTTGGTCAATTGCCTTGTGCTCCCACATGATTTTTTTATTTCCGTCTAAATTACGTGAATAACGGAGGGGTCATATCAATTTCCAACTAGCCTCACATTTGATCTTCGACACAGATTCAGTGAGTAATAATCATTACCCAATGAAAACTAGGATAGGTTGAGTGCAAGTCAGAATCTCTTGTATCACAGTATAGAAGTTTTCTGCGTGCAAGTACTGGCAGACATGAAATCTGCAATAGCAACCTTGGGTTGCTGCTATTACAATACATTGTTGGGATGAGATCCGCTCTCTTTTTTGGAACATGCTGAAGTTGTCAGCTTTTGATGAATCTTTGGTCCATAGCTATGCAAGAAGTTTTGTGCATGCCAGTACTGGCGAACATGGAATTCGCAATAGCGACCTTGGGTTGCTGCAATAAGTGTTAGGGTGACATCAGCTTTCCTTTTTAGGATGTGCTGAAGTTCAGCTTTTGTTGAATCTAAGGTTCATAGCTGCAGGGTATACCCAAATTTACATAACTCTCTACACAATCATGGAAGAGAAATAAATCAATGTTTAAAGTTACAAGATTGGGCATACCTCATTCATTGTGGTCAATTAGTCTACTCTAGCATTTGAATGTCTTATCATCACACCAATCAATTATGCGTTTTTTATTTAATTTATTGGTTCATATATTATGTAGGTAATCCTGTACATATTACTTATTGGTTATTTTCATTGCCATAATAGCTACATGTCTTGTTAATTGGACAAATGAAACTGAAATCTTCTCTAGCTTAGTATCTGCCTTAGCTCAAAAACTACATTTCTTCCAACTGAATGTGGCTATGTACAATATTGACTTTTTGATGATTGATGAAGATGCTCTTCCCAATAATGCTTTCTAAGACCATTGAAAGAACAATTGTCTTCATATTCCATTGTCATAAATTGAATATTAGTTTGAAGATCAACTTTCCTGGTCTGTTGTGCACACCCTGTCCCAAGGCTAACCCTCCAAAAGTTATATACTGATAGAACTCACCCAAGTATTACTGTATTATAAGAATAAATGAATCAGATGGATCAAAACAATCTCATCGATTCAGTATGGTATATTGATATTCTGTAGTAGTAGGCAAATACAACTGAAATAAGAATCAGCCTATATGAGGGGCTGTACCTCCCAAACACACTCAGTCCAGAAATTCACGCATCCCCTCTTACATGTCATTCCCCTCCTTTTATATCCCATCCTACCCCAATTATTAGGTGATACCTGTCCCTTATTTGTAACTAACTCACGTGCTAGGATTCTCCAACTTCTTACGCCTACTGTATACTAATGACCTTCTAGCTCTATCATATACGAAAGAAGGAAAGAAGGCATAAAAGACAAGCTGCTTGTAAAGGCCATTTCCTCTTGTCGCAATGCCAAGGGAGCTGTTTTTGCGTATGTTTAGATTCTGCATTTGGATTATGCCACTCTAACTGTTGTAATGTTCTTTTACAGATGTCTTCATGGTTTTAGGTGCTGTCTTTGCTGGATATTGTGTGTCCATGCTTCAGCAGGGATTTGGATTACCTTTCTTCTCAAGAAATGTACAACTCTTACTTTAAAGATTGATTATGATTTTTTCTTCAACAGTTTTCTATATGCTTTCATCTTCATTAGTACTATCCATCATTGAGCCTTTCCTTCGGTGGTTGATGAGGCCTATTGCCATATCCTCCACCAAGGCTTGACTGTTATTGGTGTGTGGAAGGAAAGGATTTAGAAGTTGATCCAAATGGGTCCCAGTTAATAAATAAAGAAGAACTAGTTTTATTGCTTTCTTCTTGGGGGCCAGATGCATATGATTATTAGAGAGAGTTCACATCAGAACTGTTGAGTCTATTTCCTTTGGGAAACACCATGGATTGGTTTTGTCATTCTTTCTTCATTTAGATTGGCTATTATTAAGCTCTCATTTTTCCTTTTAAAATATGATTAGTTTAAAGAATTTTAGAGGTTGAAAGGATGAAACTATTGCCTGAAGAAGATGTTTGATTTTGGCTTCATTGATTTTCTTTCGTGCATTGTTAATCCGTTGCTTAATCTGATACGTATGTACTTACATGTGCAGCAACAATTTTCAGACACTGAATTCATAGAGCAATCGAAAATGGAGAAACCCACTCTAATTGTGGAGAGCATGAAAGAAGAACCTGGGTGGCCATCTTTCGGACAGCTTATGATTGATCTGTGTAAGCTTGCACTTGAAGCATTGGCTAATGTTTTCTTCTACTTGGTTCCTTCTAAGTTAAAATTAACTAGACCTCGGAAAGGTCTCACACCGTTGAAAAATTCCCTAAGAATGCCTGAAGATGAGGTAGAGCCCCCATTAACTCAAAAACAAAGTACTCCTCCCCCTCAATCTGAGATGAGACAGGTCCACACTCCTATTACAAATGATAAATATTCAGAAATTAAACCACCTAAGACTAAATTAGCCAGTTTCAAGGATTCTTCACTATCAAGCAAGCATCGTTCCTCGAAAAAGCAAGAGCAAGCAGAGTTCTATGGATCAGGTGAAGTTCCTCCTTATAATAGGTCCAAAAGCAATAAAGAAAGGACACGGCATCGCCACAGGGATAAAAGTGGAGAAGTAGCTTCTGTACCCACTGGGGCAGAGCCAAAGCCGGTTGAGATGAAGCCTGTTGGTTACAATTATTCAAAATTCGATCATTACAATATGAGGAGCAAGTATGGGCTGGAGGATACCTACCGACTTTGATCAAGCTACTACTCTTTGAAAGCATACTGCTAAAATTTTCATGTTTGTCCTCGTTTCAAGTCAAAGAGCACGCTGGGATTTTCTCATTCAGGCCGAAGAATAAAGTAGAGCAAGATGTTTCTTGTTATGGAGGTAGGTGGTAACATAAGTTGGAATGAAATCTGAGGACATGCAAATACTGGTGACTTGTGCAGAGTTTAAGATTTGGTTTTCAGGCCCCTCTAAACTATAGTGATCAACTTTTTTTCTTGTTGAGAAAGTCGTTGTTCAGGACATAATATCTAAGCATCTAGTGTAGGCTTCTTTCATTTCTTTGTTGTCTTTTATGTGGACTTAAAAGTGATGCTTATGCTGAGACTGGTGATTCATGTTCTAAGAGTATTTGCTTGCCTCGACAATGTCACAGGAGAATTTGAATTTGACCACTCGAAATGGCTTGTATAATCTAGCAACTGATTTCAAAACACGGAAATCGTGATTGCTTGTGTTGAGTTTTATAAACTTTGTCAATTTAAACGAAGGTAATGCCATTTTCTTTTTTATTTACGTTGGGCAAAGCAGGGACTTTTGATTTATAAACTTCTAGAACAGTATCATTTTCACTTCTTCATTTTTTTTAATTATTTAGATTCTTGTTAATTTATTATATTAAAAGCCATTTATAGTTTTATTTTCATAAGACAAATCCTTGTAGTTTGTTAATTACTTAAATAAACTTATATGATGCTTGTGGATAATATTATATTTGTATTTAATTATTAGTAAGCTTAGATTGAAATTTTAATTTACTGTTTAGACGAAACAGTACAAAAGAAGATAGTTTATGTGCTTAATAGATCATAGTGTTTATTGACAAATTTAAAAGGCAAAAGAGATTTTTTTCCCCCAAAGAGTTTCATAAAATTTTAACTTAAATCTTAATATTTGATAGAGTTCAAAAAATTTTATTATTATAAAAGCCGTTTTATTTGAATCCTAAGTTTATTAAAACAACGTTATAGGTATCACTCCGTATTGGCCGGTACTAGAACGATATCCGTTAAAATAGTACCAATCGTGAGTACCAGCCAATATTTAAAATTCCAGCCATATACTGGTCGGTACCATAAGATCTAAAAAATTACTCTCTCTCTCATTCTCCTCTCTGGTGGTTGTTTCTCCCCCTGTGGCCGACGACAACACCTCACACCCTCCTCGGTTCCTCCACGCCCCCACCGTACACACTCCTCTCCAATATCCATGCTTCACCACTCACCATGACCGAACCATTTTTAGGCTTCATCGCACGCCCTCTTCGATTCCTCCACTCTCCACCACCATCCATCGTGCACCATTGCCTGCCACCACCGCTTCTAGAGTTGCCACTCACCAAATCTAGAAAAGATTTAGAGTTGAATGAATGATGCATGGTTTTTTTGATCTTATTGGTTATGATTTGGTTCATTCACGGTGTGGCTTGAGATTTAAATTTTAAGCATATCATAACATTTGCATTTGTAGGTAATCACAAGCTATCATCATACAACATAAACATGACTTTTAGGCATTACAAGAGTAATTATGAATATGATTCTTTCCAATCCATGTATTAGAAATTTATATAATTAAAATGAATACACTTTAATAATTTCTTCTTCTTTTCATGTTAATGAAACTTGACTAAAATTTCCTCCATCTTCTTTAATAAAGAATTGATAATAATTTTCCTTAATTTCAAATATTAAATTTAAAGCATTGCACTAAGAAGTGTTTGAAGTTTTGACATTCAATTTGTCTTTTCCATATAGGACTATTGTAAATTATATAAAATAATGGTTGCATTCTTTCACTTCTAGAAAATGATAACTTACAATTTATACGCTATCTTTTAATAAACTAAACTCCTTGTTACTTTTATATGTTATATAAGATATCTCAACTTCTTTATTAGTTTCCAAAATCAAATCTAAATAAATTCAATACCTTAGAATATAGTCAAGCTCCATTCTTTTTTTTTTCTGACTGTTGATACCAAACCTGAGCTTCTGTAAGATGTCATTAAAGTAATTGAGTCAATGTCATAGGCTTGTGGGTTAGGCAGAACTTAATGCTATCATTTGAAATCATGCATCTATCAATTCTTTCATTTTCATGAGAATTCATTGTCATAAGAAATTGATATGTATCTCTTCGTTGAATTGTATGTTATGGAACACTAGTTCAAATATTTTAAGTTATGATTGAAACTTACTTCTAAAAGATAAGTCCAATTGTAGTCTTGTCTAGTGCAGCTTAACATTTAACCTACCATGCATGTAGTTTAATCATAATTTAATATATCTTATTACTTCAATCATATGTGACAGAACTAATTTCCTTTTACAAGCTACAAATGTAAAGTCTTGATAGCAAGTGTGTGGTTTATTTATTAGCTACAAGTTTCACTTTTGTACATATGAATGTATCTTTTATGGCCACAAATATTTGTCTAATTAAATTCCACAAATATATGCTCTCATTATCAAGAAACCAAGTCTTACCTTAGCTATTAATATATATATTTATAAATGTTAATCTAGGGAGGTAATCATACAAAATGACTTATATTACATATGATGGACCTGCGTATTGTGTAATTGTGTATGTTGAAAACTTAAATTGTTGCTTTATGACTTATTGATGAATTGTGTTAGATAAATTAGATTGTGTTAGAAGAAATTGAATTGTGTATGATTTTGATATATATCTTCACTTATTGTTACAGATTAATGGAAGGAAGTTCAAGTAGTCCTGATCAAACTATTTCAAGAAGATATAATGATCCAGCTTAGGCTCATGATGCATAAGTCTCAGGTATGAAGAACTATACAATTTGCTTATTTTGCTACAAACATTTGAAAGATGGATGAGTCACCCAATTGAAGAAGCATTTAGATGAGGTTAAAGGAGATGTAGAACCCTATAAAAAAGTAAGTTATGATGTGAAGTGGCAAATAAAAACATTGTTTGAAGAATATCAATATGAAAAAGATAGAAGGGAAAGGTTGAATTTTGAAATTGGTAGTGGAAGTTTGTTTGCTAGTTTTCGTGGTGATTGTGGAAATATTGAAGGTAGTAATGGTAGTGTTCCATCGCTAGCCTAGGAAGAAGTGAATGTTGCACTTAGACCTAATGTGAGGAAAAGAAGAAGACATGTAAGTAGTTTTTTTGCACCACAAACAACTCTTAAATCCCAACCTTCAATTCGTTGTGTAATGCAATCAAGAAATGCGATTCACAATGTTGATATGACAGTAGCTAGATGGTGGTATGGTATAGGTTCATCATTGAATGCTTCTTAGTCTTATTATTATCAACCTATAGTGGATACAATAGCCTCTTATGATTCGAGATATAAAGCTCCTTCAATTGATGACTTAAAAGGTAAACTTGAGTTGCTCAATTACTAAAATTAAAAGTTATTTGGTTGAAAGAAGAGTGAATTAGGCTACTTTTGGATGTTCAATCATGTGTGATGGTTAGAAAAATAGGAGACAAGAGCCTATTATTAATTTTTTGGTTTATTTTGCAAATAGCTCATTGTTTTGAAATTTATTGATGCATTTGGCCTTATTGGAAATATTGATACTTTATTTGAGAAATTTGATGAAGTTGTGAATGAAGAGGGCTAGAAAACATTGTTCAACTCATTACTAACAATGATTCCGCTTATAATATGGCAGGAAGAAGGTTACAGAATAGGTATAATTCTTTTTTTTTGAACTCCTTGTGATGCACATTGCATTGACCTAATGATGGAGAATATAGCGAATCCTAGGTATTTTCCTATTATTGATGAGACTATGCAGAAAGCTAAAACGGTGACCAAGTTCATCTATAATAGTGGATAGGTGTTGACTTTAATGAGAAAGGAATTTACCAATAGTAAGACCCGGTGTGACAAGATTTACAATGAATTTCTTATCACTTTAGTCTTTTGTTTCTATGAAGAAAGAGTTAAGACAAATGTTTACAAGTGATAAGTGGGTTGCATCTCAACATGCTAGGTTTAATGCTAGATTGGAGGTTTCTAGCATTATATTGAAAGATAGAAATTTTTGGTCTCAATTTCAATTTGTTATTTGAGTTTGTGAGCCTTTGGTGAGGGTGTTTCGATTGACTGATAGTGAAGAAAAGCCAATAATGAATTTTTTTATTCCATGCAAAAGACGAAGGAAGCAATCAAAGCCAATCTAAAGCATAGGCCTTTTTTGTATACACCGTATCTTGCAATCATCAATAAAAGATGGGATAGGCATCTTTCTTCTCCATTATTTACAGCTGGGGCGTTTTTAAATTCTAGTGTATATTTCAAACCAGATTCTAAAAAGAAAGTTAAAGTTAGTAGAGGAATGTTATTCACTATTACAATAATGGTTAGCCATGAAATGATGCAAGTTCTCTTAAGCTCATAAATTGAACTTTATAAACAATCTTTTGGAGATTTTGGATTATTGATTGCTATTTGACAAAGAGCAAAACTTTATCCAAGTATTAGCTATTTCTTTTTTATTTATTAAAAATTAATTATCACTTTACTTTGTTTGTAACCCTACTTTTGTTATCTTACGACTTACAATTTCTTGGTGGAATCAATTCAAAAGTAACGTTCCAAAATTGCAAAGGTTTGCAATTCAAATTTTAAGTCAATGTGTAAGTGTAATAGGCTGTGAACAGAATCGGAACAAATTTGAATTTATCAATTCCAAGAAAAGGAATAGATTAGAGCACAAGAAATTGAATGACTTGGTATTCGTTCATTATAATTTAAAGTTTCATGAAATGTAAGATATTATCCTTATTAATTTTGATATATTTTCTTATAATTTTCTAATAATTAAATATAATTGTTTAATAAGAGTCTTAATAGCACGAGTAGTTCAACATATCCAATTTCTATTGATAATATCGATCTTTTTACATATTGGGTTTTTGAGGAACCAGATTTGATAGATGTGAATGACTTAGAAGATGATCTTAGTTGAGAAAGCATTGATATGTCATTTGATGCATTGAATTTGAATGATGATGATGATGAGGCTCCTCTCAATGATGAATATTTTGTACCAAATGATAAATTGGGCCAGTGTAGTTATAGTAGGTATCCTCCCATAGATGATTGAATGAAGTTCTAAGTTTTTGTCTTTCCTCTTCTTTTAATTTTACTTATATTTGATGTATTTGTTAAATTATATATATGTAATAGAATTGTAACTGTTTTTGTTACAAGTTTTACTTCTACTTGGTTGGTTCTTCATCAAAAACTCTTGTCGTAAATTGTAATAGTTTGAGAGTTAAGGATATTATTATTCTTTTATTGGATGTTTTGATATAATTATTTTTTATTATATGATGAAATTGTAATATTTTAAATACTTTATATTATTCTTAATTTTATATTTGTATGATGAAAATTGTCTTCTTTATATTAATTGTGGTTATTATTTATATGTGAAATATTTTAAAATTATTGTTATTTCATATTAATTGTGGTTATTATTTATTATTATGATTTTTGAAAACTAAGTTGATGTAAACTTATAAACTATATAGTACAATTGTGTAATAGGATAGTGGATTATTTTGCAATTTCTAAACAAATTCAAAGAACATTTCATAAATTTAAAAATTTACCCGAAATGGTACCCAGTATTGACCTATATACCAGAACTCAATTCGGTATCAGATCTGGTACGGTATTTGCGACATTGAATTAAACCCTTGTGTTTGAGTTGGATGTCAACACCTAACACCTTCTTATCTCTCTCTTATCACATCTTACTTGCTCCTACCCTTCCAATTCCATATCCCCTATACAACCACCATAATAAACCTCCCTTTATCTCTCACCCTTCACCATCCTGCCAGTTATTGGTCAACTTGCTCTATCTCAACAACCATCCCTCGAAACCTTTTCTTTCATTTGTAACCTCAAAACATGATAGCAAGTTTTAAGTGATTCCTCCACATGTTAGAAACTCCATTTTTACCCTTTTTGTAGCTAATGGTAAACTGATAGTAGCTCCACCAATGGACATCTTAAAGGAGGGGGAAACAAATTTGGTAAGCTTTATCTATGCTAGTAATTATTCTTTTCAGAAAAGAAGCCTTTGGAACAATCTTATAACAATCAACAGCTGCATTGCTAAACCGTGGTTGATATATGATGACTTTAATTCAACCCTCTTCACTTCAGAAGCTCAAGGCCATTGTTATATTAAGAAGACTTTAAAGACCGTGTACAAGATATAGGTGTGACTAATCTAAAATTCATAGGACACATTTTTACTTAGTCCAATAAATAGACCTCATCTTAGCATATTCGGAGAAAAACTTGATCATGCACTTATTAATGATACCTAGTTGAACACATTTCCAAACAGTTTTGCAAACTTCAAGGATCCTTTATTCTCTGATCGCTCCCCTATTATAGTGTATAGCTTGTTTCAAAAGCATATTACTCATTATCCTTTCAGATTCAATAGTTACCTTGTGTGTGATCTTGGTTTCCTTGAAGTTTGTAGGAAGGGTATTGAACTCTAATGAGTAGGAGCCAAACAATTCTGTTGTGTGCAGAAGTTGAAACTCATCAAACATGAGCTTAAATTTTTAAACTCTACAAAAAGCTCCACCATATCTCTTATTCACTTTAGCAGATCAAAACTTGACGCTACTTAATCTATGTTAGCTTTGAAACCTACTAATTAGTAGCTACAGGACAGGGAGAAGCTAGTAATTAAAAACTATAGTAGGCTATAAAAAACCATCATTCTCAGCTTCAACAAAGAGCAAAAGTAAATTGGCTCAAAGATGGTGACCAATGTATAAGTTTCTTCTTCAAATCCAACCTAGCAAGGAAAACTTCAACAAATTTCACTCTACCACATCCACAACAAGTTCACCACTCTTGAATTCTTAAGAAATACAAGAATAAGCTATAAGGTACTTTAGTTTTGTCCTTAGTTTCCCTTGTCTTTCAATTGCTTCCCTCTTTAAGTTAAGATCACTCACTTTGTGGCAAATCTCTCCACATGATCTGGATCTTTTAATAAAACCTATTAAGGAAAATGAAATTGAGAGAGTAGTATTTGACATGGATAGTATGAAGGTCCCCACACCTGATGGCTTCAACATCAACTTCTCCTAAAAATTAATGCATATTATAGGAAATTTTGTGAAACAAACAGTCCTTGATTTCTTCACAAATGGGGCACTTCTTAAGGAATTCAATAGAACTTTTCTCTTCTTAATCCCAAAAGGCCCTAACCCTTTTACATTTGTAGACTTCAAACTAATAACCTGCACCTACTTTCTTTACAAGAACATTTTTAAGATCCTAGCTATCAAATTGAAGAGAACAATATCTCCTTAGATCATAAGAACTAGGGTGCTTTTATAAATGATCGTCATATTATTGATAGCATTCTTATCGTTAACTACTTAAGGGCTACCCTTATTCCAATTATACCCCTAATTGTATAATGAAAATCAACTTTCATAAAGCCTATGATAGCATTAGCAAATATTTCATATGGATCATACTCCAAGCCTTCGATTTTCCAAATATCTATATAAATTGGTTAAAGTAATTCATCACCTCTGCTACTTTATTTTTGTTTATAAATGGAAGACCTTTTTTTTAAATTATCAGGGGTTTTTGATAGGGGGGTCCTCTATCCCCCTATCTCTTCATTCTATGCATGGAAATTGTTAGCTTAATTGTCAAATAAGAGGTGCAGCTTAACCCAAACTTTAGATACCACTCAAATTCTAAGAAGATTTCTTTAAGAAACCTTAGGTTTGCTGATGACCTCCTTTTTTAGGTGAGCTCCATTAACACCTTTATGAAGGAACTTGACATATTTAAAAGCTACTTGCGGTTGCAAATCAATCTTAGTAAGAGCATTTTTCTTCTCTCCAAAACTGCCTCTAATCTTCAACTGTTTGTTACATAAGCTACTGATATGCATCCCACTAGCCCTCTATTTATGTATTTGGAACCTCCAATGACTACCAAGTGCCTCAATTACCAGGAATGTGTACCCCTCATTAAAAAAATTTAGAGTATAATCAGCTCATAGGTGAATAAAACTCTATCCTATGCGGATAAATTACAACTTATTAAATATGTGCTTAATTCTTTGCATGTATATTGGAGTTCCCACATATTCCTCTCCTAAAACATTATTAAAAACATTGAAAGATTGCTTAAAATTTGTTTGTGGAGCCATCTGGATGGTTCTAAAGGTGCGGCAAAGGTTAGGTGGATTGATATATGCTTTCCTAAGGAAGAAAGTGACCTACATATCTCATCTATAAAAGCAACAAACTAGGCTTTGATTCTCAAGTGACTTTGGTGGATTTTGCTTGATAAACACTTATTATGAATAAGATGGCTACACTCTTATTTTCTTCGAGGTAGAAATATATGGAAAATAAGCAAAATTCCTCTCATTCTCACTTCTTGAATCGACTACTTACTTTGAGAGACACGGTGCACGATGATATCACAAGCAGAGTTGGGAATGATCCAAATTCTGCTATTATACTATATTGAAAAGGCTACCTGATCCACACTCTAAACAATAAAGAACCTCTTGATAAGAAGATGCCTTGAAGTTGATTGGCACCAAATTGTGTGGAACAAAGCACTCACTCCTTGACCATCCTTCATTCTTTGGCTTGTTATCCAAAATAAGCTTAATACTTCAAACATATTGCCTTACTTGTAAGTTGATAGAAATTGTCCTATGTGTCATCTTTATGTAGAAACCTGAGATCATATTTTCTTTATCTGCCCCTTCAACTTCAAAATATGTTAGAGGATTAAGAGGAAATGCCAATGGACTGCTCTAGGTTATACCATACTAGATATCATACAAAGCTTATCAGTTGGGACAACTTATTCAAACATAATCAACTCATCTTCATTCTTGATTTGGTGACTTGTTTGCAAACAATATGAAGAGAACATAATCTTATAAGTTTTTTAAATCAATGTTCAACAAGAGAATCCATTCAGTTAGATATTATATAATGGATTTGAGAGTTGCTGATCATGAAGAACCTCAACCAACAATGCATAGCTGATATATTATTTTTTTTGAACATCTGAACACAAGTGTGCTTGCTCTAGTATTTATTAACTTATATGTTGTCTTTATTCCTTACATAAATGTTTAAGGAGTGAAAACGGTATACCCCTTAACTTTTTGTTTATCTTATATTATTTTCTATTATTTATCAATTAATAACATTAAAAAATGATTGAGTAAGCATAGAGAGTAATAAAATGTAACATCCCATTACGCATGTTAAGGACCGAATAGGGTATATATGAGTTTAGTGAGAAGTTAGAAAGTGCATTTCATGTTCTTGCATAATTTGGCATACACATACACTTGAATATTGAATTTTTGCACATTAAAATGATTTTGCATGCATTCATTGACATTTTCAGGTATAATTGAGTTACAAACGTGAATTTATTGAGAATTGTGATTTTTATATGTTGAAAATTTATTTAGAGAGTATAAATTGTTGGATTAGAATTTTTGGTGAAATATGGGAAAATTCTAAAATTTTGGGTATTTGTGGACTAAGAAAAATAACAAGTGGCAGAACAATTGGTGATTAGTAGTAGAAATAAGAGTCAAATGATAGTGGAAATTTTGATAAATGTCTATGTGAATTATTGACAAATGTCATTGAAAATTGAGAGACAATTAGGCTAGAATTTGGAGACAAATAGACTAGTTATTGAAAAGTGGTCAAATGGAGACCAAAATAAAAGGACAAATGGTAAGTGACAAGTGTCACAATACTTTGCCACTCACCACACTTTTCTCTTTTGAATGGCCATCTCCCTTGTCTTTCATCTTTACTCTCACGAAATACTCTTACCTTCTTCATCTTTTTCTTTTGTTCTCATCCACGACCCTCATTTCTCACCCTCTCAACGTGTTTGTTTATTGGCCTCCATTTTTTTGTTGAGCTAAGCATGATTTAAATAAATTATAAGGTCTTGATAGACTAATATTTTTGGAGATAATTATTATGTCAATGTTAGTAGGATTTTATTACATTGGTTAGTTGAATTAAAGTAGTAAGAGTCTATAAAGGGAAACTTTGGCATGTCACTTAAGTATAAAAGCCATAAACCATAAAGGAAGGGCAAAGCTGACATTGCACATGCATTAAGGGAATAATTGGAAGAAGAAAGTGTAGTCTTGCTCTTAAGGAGAGAAAAACTTGAATAATGGAGAGAAAGAAGAGAAGAACGAAAATGAAGAGAGAAAGGAGAGAGTGTTGGACCCCACCCCCCACACCTGGGCTAGCATTTCCCACCCAACGTGTGTTTGCGGGTTATACCACGGCGGGTGTTTGCGGGTTATACCACGGCATCCAACTTAATCAGTATTGTTCGCTTTGGTCACGAATCGAACACGCGACCTCACGGTTTTGTAGCGTTTTAAACGCTCGCCTCTCACCATTGAGCCAGCGTGTTCGATTCGCGACCAAAGCGGACAATACTGATTAAGTTGGATGTCGTGGTATAACTCGCAAACACCCGTCGTGGTATAACCCGCAAGCACACACTGGGTGAGAAATGCTAGCCAGGTGTGGGGGGTGGGGTCCAACATTAAAAGAACCCCACCCCCACACCTGGGCTAGCATTTTCCACCCAGCGTGTGTTTGCGGGTTATACCACGGCGGGTGTTTGCGGGTTATACCGCGGCATCCAACCTTAA
>JANJEY010000004.1:42263609-42281869 GCA_024703695.1 Erythroxylum cataractarum | reverse complement strand
ATGCTAAACTGCATTAGAGAACCTTTATGGGATTAAAAACTTATATCCCCCTATGTCATGTAAAACTTTATAGATATCTATGTTAAACTGTATGCGTCTAAATGACATAGGCACAAGGTTAATCTGTATATATGCCCAATGACCTTCAAATGCTTAAGATTGACACAAATCTTAAGACTTTTATACGTACTATGATGATGTATGATGACACGTAATACTGAGGATAAATGATGATCATCTCTATCATAATCATCATACCATCATAATACTTTAAATTGTACAAATGTACATGGAGCAAACCTGGCGATCCCCTAACTAGCAGAGTCTTATGACATCGCAACACCCATACTGTATACTTGTGTTACAAACACAAGTGGGTGAAGCCTTAAGTTAAAGGATCGACTCACAGTTCCTCAGTCCTTATATGCTCCAAACCTTGATGTCACTTTTCATGTCAACACCTTTATAACCAAATAATTGATCTTTACCAGCTATGACCCTGTGATATTCTTCGTTGTTATTAAACAACACTGTAAGAAGAATGCCACAGTAAAACCAGATGGGTCTAGCTACTGAATGGACCATAGACCACTCAAAAATTAAATTTCTGAGTTAAACCATATGCGAAGTAGCCTCTTGGCATGCACACTACATGCCTGGTCGAGGAAGTTACACGTGTCTCTATGACACACTTCTACGACATTGTACCGTCTGCAAACTTGAACTGTAACCTTAAATGAACTTTCCATTATCCGAAACATAGCTATCTTCAAATCTGAACTCCCTACGAGGTTCAATCTGTTGACTTTACTATATGTCAACATATAATCCTTGATTCCTTCAACTATCTCAATACTCATTTGATTGTATTCTGAAAGTCTATAACTGGATTAACCAGATATTGACCAAACAGTCAAACAACAAATGCAATGTCCTATCTAGTACATAATTGAGCATATATCAGCTATCCACTGTACTAGAATACGGAGCATCCCTCATAATCTCTCTTTTCACTTTATTCTTTGGGTGTTGCATCAAAGATTATCTCTCACTGTGAGAGACAAGTGTTACTACATGTTTACTTTCAACCGTATGAAACCTTAGTAACACATACTTAATGTATGTAATCTTTGAGAGATCTGTTGAGTGTTGACATATGTCCTGGTAAAACTGAATACCTAGGACAGAAGATGCTATAGTAAGGTCCTTATATCAAGGTTCTTGACCAAAAGTTGCTTAACCTCATACAACATGATCAAGTGACTTGATGTGAGCAATTTATCATCCTTATGATGTGATAGGAAGATAACTTGCTCCCCTCAACTCCCCTCAACTTCATAGTATAGGCATCTTGTAACTTTATTTTCCAAGAAGCTGGAAGAGGCCACAACCTCAGCAATTGTAAGGTATCACCTTCAGGAGGTTTGCTGTAAACTATATATTGATCTGCACTACTCACAAACCATGTCAGTACTGTCTGGATCCTGGGACCTTACAGATTGTACCTCATAGACCACTTTATAAAGGTTTTTACACAGGAAGATGGTTATGACAACCTTCTGATGGAATTCTTTATCATCATAAGCTGCAATTGTTTTTATCACTAAAAATGTATCGTACGAGGATACGAGAGAAAAGGTAACACAAAGTCAACCTTTTTCCCTAAGTGACCCTTTATGCAATTGAGCAAGTCATCAAACCATTGAACCTTATCCTGGAATCCTTTAGGTCTTAAATTTTATTTATAACTGACGAGCTTGCAGTTCCTGATGCAAATCAACTAGCTCCCCTGACCTTACTATACTTCATGGCTTGCATTTCGTCATTCATCGCATCCCACCACACATCTACATTGGGTCCAAAAACAACTTCTGTAGCAGTAACTGGATCTGAAATATGTCTAATAACATAGCCCAGTACTCCTGACAGTCTATGTTGTCAGATGGGATAGCAGGTCGTCTCACTCTAGTAGATTTATTTAACCTTATTAGATCTTGTACCCCTAGGAATCCCTCTGTGTGAAGGTATGGGTTCCTATTCCTGTACACATACGGTACATAAATCTAGACCCACTAGAGCTAACTGTATGAGTATTGGATACTAGACAACTATAGTATCCACCCTACTATCGTCCGAAAGGTCAAAAGACCCACCATCATAGACATGGTGTTCCAGAAACTTGGCTGTTCGTGATTCCACTATTCTGGTCCCTCATATCTACAGTAAAATCTATAGCCTTAAAGTGGTTGAGATATTTTACTAAATAGCAATGAAGAGAACGAGTATGCAAAATTTCTTTATAAGAATTATCCGACTGATCCTACTGAGGTAGGGCATTCTTTTACACGAGTGTGCGTAAGGCTGAGTTTCTAAATAGGTAGATTAGTCCTGCTCCGCATTAACTTTTTTAAGTTCTTTAGGGTGGAGCTATGCCTTTCAGCAACGCACCATTTTTCTTAGAACTACTCGGCATAGTGAACTAAGTCACTATTCCAACTGGCTTCATATATCTGGCAAACGGACTTTTAAAGTCCTAAATCATCATGTTTGCCATGATATTCTCCTCCACGGTCAAATCTGACTATCTTGATGAATTTTTCTCAATTGGTTCTCAACCTTCAGACTTTAACTAAGAACACATTACTTTGATATGAAAAATCACCAAGATATGTCAGAATACTTTATAGTTGCACTATGCAATTATATGAGGTCTACTGAAATCTTTATGTATTAAACTCAACAAGTTAGAGGTATAAGTTGGCCCTAGTGTCTTTATTAGCCAACTTACCCCTGTGACTGTCAGTACATGTTCCAAATCATCTTAATCTAGAATTGAAAAATGCTTTCCTTAATCACTCTCTCAATCCTAGCTCTGGAAATGTGACTAAAACTTTATATCACACCATGTATGACTTCTCATTCATCAGGTACTTCATACCTTGTTCAGCATGATACAAAGAAGTATATATCTAATCAGGGATAGGACACACTCTATAGAAACTGTATGGCAAGAAAGTTGCATCTTTATGTTTTTCATTAAACCACAACTGTATAATAGAAGTACTAAACGCAAAACATCAACCTTCAATGTCCTTAATTGATCAAAGATCACATATAAAATGTGTTGTGTATATCATAATGAACCTTACTTTAAAGTTCAGCATATACACCCCTTATAGATATCACTTCCACATCTTTATTGTTGTGCACCATCAGTTCCTCCTTCCCTTATTTGGTTTCATCCTGGATATGAATTACTGCATTGTGGAACCATCTTGATCAGATGTTCCACTGAATAGTCACTGATACTTAATGCAACTATCGCAAATTAAATTCATAATTGATAAACCAAAGAGTAACCTGATGGTCTCAGTCTTCCCTTTAAACCTCATACTACTGGTTTCTTCATGTCTTCATATCCAAGGACATGTACCAGAACTGGTTTTGACCAGCTTCAACAAGTGGAGAAGATTTGAACTTTCTACCTTTAAACTTAATGAGCTTCATCTTTGTCTTCCCTTAAGTTGCTTAATATAATCATCAACAGTTCTAGCTCAAAGACTCATAGTTAAGGAAATTATCATATAAAGCATATTATGTATATTTAACCATCAAAACATAACACTCAATTGTGTATCATGCTTAGCAAATTAAAATTGAAATGTACAAACATAACGGCTTCAGAGTCCCATGGATCGAAATGGAGAAATTGAAGTTTACACCATAAACTAAATCAGTCCATTTCTTAGGAGCTCATGTGCCACAAACGAGCAACTGGGAGAAGGCTTTAAGTCAACGTACACATGACGAACAAAATGGTATCTCTCTTGCCTAAACACAAGCAAGTTTTCATGCTCAATTCATTTCATCATATGTTCATACTTTCATGCTTCTTATGCTTTTTCCCTTTTTCATTAATTCAAAGAAATGCCGTAACACCTTTCAAGATACAACATGATAATAAATCATAAATCATTTTTCAACAATCGCAACAATTCAAGTCAAGCAATTAAGCATACACACACAAGTAAGAAATCAACCCATCATCCACAATAACTATAAATATATTACCCACCTAATTGCCTATAAATCCAAACTCAAGCTTGCCTTTCCTCTTGCTCTTGCATTGGATTTTCTTAGTTTCCTTTAAACAAACAAATTTTCATTCAAACCAATATACAAATAGAAAAGCCATAAAGCTTTAATAATCAAAATAAATTGAGCTTAGACTTAGTCTACACATGGTTTATCTAGGCTAGAATAACTAAGATCTAGTTGAAAATCAATGAAAATCAAAATGGGTTTCTTGATCCTCTTCTTTCTCCCTTTATTTCCAGCCAAAAAACTCATTTTCTCTAATTCCTTTTTATACCAAAGTAAGAAGAAAAGATGATAAAGATTACCTAAAACTTAGCTGAATCCTCTTCCTTCTTCTTCTTTCTTCTTTTCTCTTTCTACATTTTTTTCTTTCCTAGCTTCTCTAACAAATTTCACGCATTCTTCTCTTCTCCTTTCTTTTTTCTACATTTTTTCCTTTCTTTCCTAGCTTCTCCAACACATTTCATGCATTCTTCTCTCCTTATTTATTCAATAACATTTTTTGTGCTTCCAAGTTTACCCTTCCATATTTAATGTAATGTCTACATGTTCCATTAGTCTCTAATGTCTATTATGCACTAACTTAATTCTAACATTTCTATTTAATAATTCTAATTTCTATTCATGCTTGATAAATTAATGGACTAAATTCTAAAAATATATAAATAAATAATTTGAGGTCCAACAATTCTCTTCCTCTTAAAGAATTTCGTCCTCGAAATTCTTACCTGAGTCTACCATGTGGATACTTCTCCTTCATGGCTTCCAAAGGCTCCTATATTGCCTCCTCTCTTGCATGATTCTTCTATAGACTTTAACCAACTTCACAGTCTTATTTCTCAAGACCTTGTGCTTTGAATCTAGAATCTCTACTAGTTGTTCTTCATAAGTCAAATCCTCTCTTAATTGAACCTCTAAAGGTTGGACTATATGTAAAGGATCTGATCTATATCTTCTCAATATTGATACATGGAAGACATTGTAAATCTTAGATAATATGGTGGTAGGGCTAACTTGTAAGCTAGAGGCCCAATCTTCTCAATAATCTCATAATAGAATATGTATCTTGGACTGAGCTTGCCCTTTTTACCAAATCTTAAGACTCTTTTTTATGGAGAGGCTCTAAGAAATACTTTGCCTCCAACTTCATATTCCATCTCTTTTCTATGCATGTTTGTATAGCTCTTCATCCTATCTTAAGCTGCTTTGAGTCTCAACTTCACCAATTTAATCTTATCAATTATGGCTTATACCAACTCAGGTCCTAAAAGTCCCTTTCACCTTCCTTATCCCAACAAATAGGAGTTCTGCACCTCTTGCCGTACAAGGCTTTATAAGGTATCATTTGAATTCCTGAGTAGTAGGAACTATTGTAAGCAAACTCAATTAAAGGTAGATGATCATCCCATGACCCTTGGAAGTTTGTAACACAAGCTCTTAACATTGCCTCCAATGTCTGCATTGTCTTCTCTGATTGGCCATCAGTCTGTGGATGGAAAGCTATGCTAAAATACAACTTGGTTCCCAAAGTCTTTTGTAAGCTTTCTTAGAATTTGGAGGTGAATCTGTGATATCTATCCGAGACTACAGAACTTGGAATCTCATGAAGTCTGATTATTTCATCTATGTATTTCTTAGCCAAGGCATCTAAAGAATCTTTTTGTTTAATTGGCAGGAAATGTGTTGACATGGTTAGCCTTTCAACAATCACCCATATTGCGTCATACTTTCTGCGGGGCCTTGGAAATCCTATCAAGAAATCCATTGTAATATTCTCCCACTTCCATTTAGGAATAGACAAAGATTTAAGCTTATCGGTAGGTGCTTGATGTTCTGCTTTAACTTGTTGGCACACTAAGCATTTTCTAGTATACTCTACAACATCTTTGTTCATTACTCCCCATCAGAAGTGCTCATTTAAATCTCTATACATTCTTATACTCTCCGGGTGCATTGCATATGGAGCATTATGTGCCTCATCAAGAATTTCATCCTTCAACTCTTCCATGTCTGGAAAACATAATCTGTTACCTACCACTATCAATCTATCTTCTCTTATCTCTCTTTTAGAGGGCTTACCATTTTTAATTTCTTCTCTGAGCTTGCTCAAGTACTCATCTTCCTCCTGTAATTTCTTAATCTTCTCATTTAATACTGGTCTTTTTCTAAAATTAGCCAATATACAACCAGGTTCTACTTGCCTCAATATCACCTTAAGTTTGGTTAATTCCTTTAACAAAGGAAGACATATTTCCTCCATATGTTCCATAGTACATTTTCTACTCAATGCATCCATTACTACATTAGCTTTCCATGGGTGGTAGTTTATTATTAAGTCGTAATCCTTCAGTAGTTCTAACCACCTTCTTTGCCTTAGATTTAACTCTTTTTTGCTCATCAAATATTTAAGACTCTTGTGATTTGTAAATACCTTGATGGTGACTCCATATAAGTGATGTCTCCATATTTTCAATGCAAAAATTATGGCAGCCATCTCCAAGTCATGTGTAGGATAATTCATCTCATAAGGTTTTAATTACCTAGAAACATAGGCAATCATTTTATCACCTTGTATCAACACACACCCCAATTCTTTCCTTGAGACATCGCTATATATTATGTATCCATCACTACCTGAAGGCAAGGTTAGAATTGGTGCAGTTGTGAGTCTTTTCTTCAATTCCTCAAAGATCTTCTGACATTCTTCTGTTCACACAAACTTCTAACTCTTCCTTGTCAATTTGGTGAGTGGGGCGACTATCATGGAAAAGCCTTCTACAAATCTTCTGTAATAACTAGCTAAACCCAAGAAACTCCTCATTTCTGCTATATTCTTAGGTGCTTCCCATTTAACTACAACTTCTATTTTCCTTGGATCTACATGTACTCCTTTTTCTAAAATTACATGTCCAAGAAACACTACTTTCCTTAGTTAAAATTTACATTTATTGAATTTGGCATACAGCTCTTTCTTCTTTAATGTCTCCAAGGCAATCCTTAAATACTCTGCATACTCCTTGTCACTTTTGGAATAAATCAATATATCATCAATAAAGACTATGAAAAATTAGTCTAAGAAAGACTTGAAGACTCTATTCATTAAGTCCATAAAGGCTACAGGGGCATTTGTTAATCCAAAAGGCATAACTAAGAACTAAAAATGCCTATATCGTGTTCTAAAGGTAGCTTTTGACACATCAGACTCCTTTATTCTCAATTGGTGGTAACCAGATCTTAAGTCCATCTTAGAGAAAACTTTTTCTCCTTACAATTGATCAAACAAATCATCTATATGTGGGAAGGGATATAAATTCTTGATGGTGACATGATTAAACTTCCTGTAGTCCACACACATTCTCAATGATCCATCTTTCTTCTTCACAAAAAGAATTAGAGTTCCCCAAGGTGAGGAGCTAGGCCTAATATAACCTTTCTTCAATAGCTCTTCTAACTACTCTTTAAGCTCCTTCAATTTTGCCTTAACGATTCTATAAGGTGGAATAGATATTGGTACAATGGCTGGAAGAAGCTTGATGGGAATCGTAATTTCTCTAGGTGGTCGTAGTCCTGGTAATTCCTCTGAAAAGACATCTAGAGATTTCATGAACACAAGAATATCTTCTAACTTTCCTTCATCTACCTTCGTGTCTACCACATATACCAAGAATGCTTCACATCCTTTCCTCATCATTTTCTCTGTTATTAGAGGCGAAATAATTCTAAATGGGCTTGCTTTCTTATTTCCCATAAACACCACCTTTTCACCTTTTTCCAACTCAAACTCTACTGTCTTCTGTTTGCAAACTAAATTGGAATTATATTTTTCTAATGTATCCATGACCCAAATCACATCTAATCCCCCTATCTTCAATGGCGTTAAATCCACCACAAATTTTCCTCCACCAATGTACATTTCACAATCTCTATATACTTGAATAATAATGACATATTAGCCAATTGGGGTATTAACCATCAAAGAACTATCTAACGGCCTCAAACTTCTACCATGCATAATCTTACTTGACGAACAAATGAATGAGTAGACCTTGGATCAATTAAAACAATAATATTGTCATTAAAAATTTGAACATACTAGTCATAACCTCTAGATCTGCTTCTGCGTCCTCCTTCGTCATTGCAAATACCCTAGCTAGTGCTTACCCCCTTGGTCTTCCTAGACAATTTACTTTCTTAGCTACAATAGAACTTCCCACTTTAGTTGCATCTTAACTCCCACAATCTCAGCCCTTTTTGAAGCTTACATCTGAGCTCTCTCCAGTTTTGCATACTGCTGGCACACTCTAGCCGTATGCCCTTTTTTCCCACAGTTAAAACAAGCTCCACTCAACCGATAGCACTCCCCTTTATGGAATTTGCCATAATGGTCACATTTGGGAATGAATGGCTTATCCCCCTCTCCCCTTCTACTTCCTCCAGCCATTGAGACTTAATGAGAGATAGTTCTCATATGTTTGGACCTGCTTGCACCCCTACTCCTATCCTCAGACTATACGGGGAAAGTCCTTGCACTCCTCTTTAGCATAGGAGCAGTACCTCTCCTCCTGAACTGTTCTCTTCCTTTTTTCTTTCTGTTTAGTACGCTCTTTATATTCTCCATATTCTCAACCCTTAACACAACTTCTACTAGCTGTTGAAAGTCACAGAAATTTTGTGCCACCACTTTTTCTCTAATGGCTGAATGCAATCCCGCTTTAAACCTACGGCACTAGTCGCTTTGCTCATCATCATCTCAGCTACATATCGGGACAATTGTGTAAATTTATGCTCATATTCACTCATTGTCATCTCCCTGTGGGTAAGACTCAGAAACTCCCTTTTCTTTTGCTAGATATATACCTCAGACAAATATTTCTTCCTATAAACGACTAGGAAGTCCTTCCATGTCAACACTAGTAGTTTTATCTAACTCCCTAGTACACTTTCCTACTAATGCAGGGCATCTCCCTGTAACAAGCTTGTAACATATTCAACCTTTTCATTATCCTCATAGTCCATTTGTTCCAATATCCTTTCTGTCTTTTTCAACTATGTTTTCACTTCTTCTGGATCTTCTATAAAAATTCACTGCCCCATACTTCCTGAGCTTATCAAATTGCTTTCCTTTCTTAGCTGGGGCTGGGGTAGAATTTTATGGCATCTAGCCCGTGGCCTGGACAAAAGCCTGAGCAAAGGCTTGGAACAATATAGGATCTAAGGAGTAGGCACTTGCTCATGCAAAAGAGGTGACTCATGCATTTGTGATCGAAAGGGCTCACTACCATGCCCTACAAAATCCTCAACATTTCCTGGGGCTCTAGACTCATCAAGGCCCTCCTCTCTTGGTAGGTGCAACAGATCCTTACAAAACTACTCGTGTTCTTCTACGAGGTGACATCTTACTCCTTCAATTTAAACATTAACATTTAGCTTACATTTCATTTTAATCTTATTTCCTACATGTATACATGATATGCATGTCACTCAATGCAATCAATCAATTCAATAATGCAAACAATTAATTTCACATCATAATAATTCATATCACAATGTATCCTAAGCCTAGGAATCCTTAAAAACTATCGGCTCTGATACCAAAAATGTTGGGCCTATGTCTCGATACTTATTACAAAGCTACATTACAAGAGGATTGGGTGAAGATCATGTGAGAAGAAGGCTAAAAGCTCCAAATTATAATGAGAAACTTAAAAACCTCGTGTTTTACCTAATTTGGTGAGTTCCATCAGTCACCCTTGCTTACTCCTATCATGACACTCAAACTTATAAAAATCATCTCTTAGTTTTGATGTCCAAAAATGTTAACCTTTCCACCATTAGAAAGCTAAGAGAATATGCTTCAACTTTTATGAAGACAACTTTGTCTGATTCTGCTTACATAAATACAATTTAATCATTGAAATTAGGATACAATTCCTATCAAGGATAGTGCTACAGACTCTGCCAGCACTAGTGATGTTATTGTGTAAAGTCTCTCTCACCAAAAGTTCAACATTTTCAAACTTTATTCCATTGAAAAGCTAAAAGGATATGCTACAAGTTTTATGAAGTAAACCTTGTCTAATTCTACCTAGATTAATACAGTTTATTCACAGAAGTTAGAGTCACGACTCTTGTCCAAGGTAGTACTATAGCTACGTTCCCCCTTTTTCTTCTTTTGCCTATTACGAGCTTTTACAATTTCTAAAAACAAAAGACCCAGATCCAACCAACCACTAAATGTACATACATGACTCTTAACATAAAAATTTATTTTAAGTCTATCCAAGGCCATCTAACAATATACTACTCCATCTCTAACAACAGTTAACAACTCAACGAAGAAGATAGTTATGAACATGTACAAAGGGAAATTCTTAAACTCTTAATCTCATTACTCAATCAAAACAGAGTTTTAGCACAGCTTTAATTACATATCAACGGCCACATTAGTAGCTTAATACAAAATATAAATGTATGCTCATGTTTGAAATGCTTATAAAGATCCCCAATAATATAGTTGAACTAACTTAGTTACAAAAGGTAGCCATCTTGGAGTTTGCCAAAGCTTTGTAAGGATCAATAATCTTCTTGTTCCGCACCTAAGAGTAAAAAAAATAATGGGTTGATCTATGAAGCTCAGTGGCTAATAGGTTTATAGCCATTGATAACGAGCACACAATCAAGCATACATGTATATATATCTCTCATTTTAATCTAGCAATTAAATCATCAACAGTTCTAGCTCAAAGACTCATAGTTAAGGATGTTAACACATAAAACATATCATATATATTTAACCATCAAAATATAACACTCAATTGTGTATCATGCTCGACAAATCAAAAATGAAATGCAAAAACATAATGGCTTAAGAATCCCATGGATTGAAATGGAGAAACTGAAGTTTACACCATAAACTAAATCAATCCGTTTCTTAGGAGCTTATGTGCTACAAGCGGGCAGCCGAGAGAAGGTTTTAAATCAATGTGTACATGATGAACAAAATGGTATCTCTCTTGCCTAAACACAAGCAAATTTTGATGCATAATTCATTTCATCATATATTGATACTTTCATGCTTCTTATGCTTTTTCCCTTCTTCATTAATACAAAAAAATGTCGTAACACCTTTTAAGGTATAACATGATAATAAATCATAGAGCATTTTCCAACAATCGCAACAATTCAAGTCAAGCAATTAAGCATACACACACAAACTAAATGGGAACGCCGCTGTAGAAAGCTAAATGGGAAACCAAATCCAAAATTGACACTAGGAGAGACCATAAGAAAGGAGAAAAAGATTAAAATTAAGAGCCAAAAAAGGAGGCCAAATTCAAACATAAACATAAGAATAAAAACAAGAGGAGAGAAAAGCCAAAAAGCATAAGGGTGGATAATATAAAGGTGGGACAAGAGATGAGAAAAGATTGTACCAATTAGTGGCTTGTTTGTAAGAATATAGAGAGTTAACATAGAGAGTGGAGATCAAGAAGTTTTGTAAAAGAACCAAGGAAGGATGCAAAGGTTGTAGTTAGAGAGGCTAAGGTTGGAGAAGATGAGAGGATGGTTAATATAGCATAATGATAGTATTGGATTCAGTTCTATTCCTAGTTTTTCACACAAATAGAATTGTTATTAAGGTAAGATATTATGACAAAAAATAAACATGTTTAAACAGTCATAACAATTTCAATTATAAATTCCAAATTATTTTCATTTTGGGAAAAAAAAACCATAGAACAAAGATCATTTAAAATTATAATAGAGTATAACTAATAACCATGATATAAAATAAATGTTTACATTCAATATAAAACATTGACAAGAAAATCCTACAATACAATTTTTAAAGGCATTGGCACTAAATTTTTACATTTTTTCATTTTAATTCTACCCTTTTATTTTCCTAATTGAGGGTTAAATATTTATATTATGATCTAATAAGAAGATAACTTCTCATAACTAAAACATGTTTTTTATTCTAATTCAATAAAAAAATTAATTAAACAATTATATATTAATTTAACAAAATAATAATAAGGAAGATAATTAGAAAGTTGACGAAAATTCGATGGATAAGTTGAAGGAGTCTCGAATTAGTCTATGGCTAACTGCGTTAGCTTTGAAACAATAATTGATCAATCGTGATGAATAATTGTCACTCCCATGTGATCCGTCCTCACTTTAAGAAAACTTTGGGATTATTATTTATTTAAAAATATAATATTTGTTAGTTGTCAGGGAAAAAATGAAAAACACGATAAGTGGGGAGAAATTCCATTGACTTGTCCTTCACTCTCTCTTGAAGAATTGTATGTAAGTTGAAAGCGGAGAGAATCAAGAAAAGAAAGGGGTAGAAAAATGGGCTGTGCTGGATCGTCACATTCCCAAGGGGGCGGTAAGATCACTGTATCATCTCTTTCTCTCTCTCTCTCTCCCCACCTTCTGTTTGGAAGGTCAAGAGATCTTCCGAAAATTTGGCCATACACCGGTGAAGTGAATCTTTCCGTGCTTGTTTGTCCTTCACATTATAGGAAAAAGGAAGAATTTTATTATATTGAACAGGCTACCCACTTCCACAATTAGGAAAAGAAATGTGTAACTGACGTTAAACCTTGTAGCTCTTTTTCTTTTTGTGTTTTTTTGGCAAATGTGCAGCTTTGTTTCTTGGTGATGCCTTTTGTTAGAGTTTAAAGTCTATGTTTTTAGCCTTGGTGGTTTTTTTTTTTTTTCAGTTTAGTTTGGTATGATTTGGCTTTGATTTTCCAGATTCTCGGTTGTGGTTAGGAAATCCATGGAGTAGAGTTTCAACAAACGAGGAAGTTTAGGTGTTGTATCCATGTAAAGAGAAACCTGCCGTTTGTTTCCTAGGAACTGAAAGAGAATAAGAAGATGAAGAATACTTGTTTCTTTAATATAATTTTTTAATCTAAATTAATACAACAGAAAATCAATCTATCATTTTTGTTATTCGATATGTTCCTAGAGATTGATGTTAAACTATCGTCTACATATATATATAAATATTGATGTAGTCTAACTCTGAATTGTCAATCGACCAAGATATTCATGGTTAAGAAGTGCTTTTCAAGGATTTTCTCTAGCAAGATATAGGAGATTGCACAGTGATTTGTTTTTCTATTGCTTTCCACTTTAACTTCATAATTACTATACAATATGAGTCGACGAATTTGTAGGGTTATGGTAATTACGTTTCCTCAGCAAAGTGTATCTGTACCAAAATTAGCTGTCTTAATTCAAATAACTTTGTCAGAAGCCGATTTTATTGGAAGCATTATAGATAGGAAGTCTCATCAACTACAACTCGTCTTGAATGTCAATTGTGTCCTAAACCTCCTGCACTACCAACATTTTGGAGTTGAGAAATATTTTTTGCCAAAAAGTACGGACTTCAAACTGTTCCTAAGCATGTTTTTCCTTTCTCCATATTGGCACCAACTAGAATTTGAAGGAACATAAAACTAAAACCATGGTATCCCTTTGACAAAGCATATTCTTTGACAAATAACATCGATCTACATTTATTATTTGTTCTATTCATTGTTGTTGAATATTTTTTTGTTCTTAGAGAATCAAATCTTGATAAACAAATAGGCAAATGCATAAATGAGACTCTATATTAGTCTTGATAGCAATAAGGTCTCCAAGTTGAGTTTAGTGGTTCCTCATCCATGAACTTGAAGCTTTTGTGGTAATACACCTCTTTTTTTTTTACTATTCTTATCCTACAATTTTACAATTTATAGCATGGAGCTCATATACTTCTAAAACAATCCTTTAGTTTCTTTGTATAATGCTAAGCAGGGAGCTCATATACTTCTAAAACAATCCTTTAGTTTCTTTTCTTTTCTAGATGCAATTTTGTTGATATTATGGAAATAATCAGCTATTATCTCTAGAATTAATTAGCTGATTCTCTATAGATAATTATTTAATATTCTATTAATTAGTGCGATTTTACTGCTTAGAATAAATAGTTTCTTCCTAATTTAAGAAGGTAATTAGGGTTGTATTGTCCTATATATTCCTTGTACTATTCATAGAAAGATTAAGAAAGAATTACTTTGTCCTTTTTCTTCATGTTATCCAAGCCATGGCTCTTCTACAATATCTTTTGTCTTCCTTTCTTTGTTCAAATCAGTCCTAAATGGACTATTGCCTAGCTATGACTGGCAAATGGAGAAACTCTTCATCCTCCAACGATGATTTAAGCAGTCCAAGTGTTACTAATCCCAGTGTTATGACGGGAAACGAACAACATAACCGTGATTTTCTTAGCTAAAACTTGCCTTTTTAATTGAATAAACAATAAATTTGGCCATTGACGGTATCGGAAAACTCGGGTATTTGACGCGAGAGACAACATTTGGATGATCCAAATATGGCAATATGAAGGTCCGAAAATTCTTTGATCACAACTTGGTTGATTAATTCCATGGAACTTGCAATCAGAAAACCTCATTTTTTTTACCAACAACGAAAGATGTATGGGATGTGGTTCAAGAGATGTATTTTGATACTGAAATTTCTTCTCAAATTTTTGAACTAAAAACAAAGCTATGGAAGGCCAAGCAAGGAGACGTGATGTTACATTGTTTATAGCGAACTTGTAAACTTGTGGCAGGAATTGGACCTATGTTATGAAGATGATTGGGATTTTCCGAATGATAGTATTCAACATAAGAAAAGGTAAGAAAATGATAAAGTTTATGTTTTTCTTGCATGATTGAATCAAGAATTGGATGAAGTTAGAGGCTAAATTTTGGGAAGAAAGCCTTTACCCTCTATCAAAGAGGTTTTCTTGAAAGTAAGGAGAAAGGAGATGAGGCAGAAAGTGATGGTTGGCAACACCAAATCAAAGGCTGAAGGTTCTGCGCTCGTGTCAAAAGGAATAGGTGCTAAGGGAGAGAGAAAAAAAAACAACAAAAATACGTGATGTGATCATTGTAAACGTGATTCACACACCCAGCAAACATGCTGAAAATTTCATAGGTAGCCAAAAAATTGGAAGAAAAAATAGTTCAGAGGCAACCACAACTCCCAAGCCAACATTATTGAATCCAAGCCCGAAACGTCTTCTGACACGCAGCCTTTCCTTAAATAACAGATAGAGCGAATCTGTAAAATTCTTCAGTCTCAAAATTTCTCTAGTCCAAATCCTGCCTGTTCGTCAATTCCAAAATAAAATTGATGCCTTTTTTAAAGACAAGAATTATCTAAGAAGACATTTTATAAATTTGGGATTAACTTGGTGACATGAGGACGAATATCATGGACAAAACATGTACTCCCAAATATATGAGGCTCAATAGTGAACAAAGGTTTAATGCAATAGAGAATATGATAAGGAATCCTATCATGAAGGATGGATGGTAGACGATTAATCAAAAAAGGATTATAGAGACCACATTAGCCCAGAAATACATGGATACATGTGTGTGGAATAGAAGTGCTCTGGCTACTTCAAGGACATGCCTATTTTTTCTTTCAGTTACACCGTTTTGAGATTGTATGTATCTACAAAAGAAGCTTGGTGAATAATTTCTTTTTTAAGCATGTAAGTTTGGAAGAGATCATCAAGATATTCTTTGGCATTGTCACTTTGCTAAGTATGTAAGGAAACATTAAATTGTGTTTTGATTTCAGCATAGAAAGTGGTAAAATGAAAAAATAGCTTAGAATGATTTTGCATTAAATAAAGCCAACTCATCCAAGAAAAGTTATCAATAAAGTTTCACAAAATACTGAGACCCAGTTTTAGTTATAAGGGGACATGGACTCCAAAAATCTGAATGTAATAACTCAAATAGGAGACTAACTCCTTTACTCACTTAAGGAACAATAGACAAACGATGATGTTTTACAAATTGACATGACTCACAATCTAGAGACAAGACATTGTTAAATTTCGGATATAGTTTCTTCAACTCAAACAAGGATAGATGGCCTAACCAACATTGTGCTACAAAAGGAGTTGAGATCACGAAGCAAGTAATGGGTCTAGGCAACTATTCATGGATATCTAAAACGTAGAGGCCTCCTGACACATGTCCACTACCAATTAGCTTCTTTGTCATAATATCATGAAAAGGATAGTAATCCGGGAAAAATAAGATATAAGAAATTAGAGCTCAAGTAATTTTGCTAACAAATGTTAAGTTAAAAGAAAATCCTAGTAGGCCTATCACATATGATAGGGAAAGTATAGGAGTAGGGTGAGTAGTTCCAAAACCAAGAGTAGATAAGGTAGAACCATCTGCTAAAGTGACTTTGGAAGGAGAATTGTGGATTGTAAAGGTTGTAAGAAGATTGGGATGACCTATCATATGGTTATTAGCACTAGAATCAATGACTAGCTGGGTATTGGAGGAAGAAAGGAGAAGCTTGTCAAGATTACCTGTTCCAGCAATGGTAGTGATAAAGTTGAGCTATGCATGGCTTCTTTGTCCTGACAAAATTTAGCAAATTCATCCGCAGAGTCTAAGAATGTTTTCTCTAAAGATGTGTTGGGTATGGTAGAAATAGCTGCAACACGAACTGAGTGAGATTTTTTTTATTTGTTTTGCAGTTTTAGACATGTGTGTTTGATATGATCTAGCTCATGAGAGTAGTTACATTCAACACTTCTTGTATCATGATTCCTCTTTTCTCAGCCCTCACTATTGTTTCCTTTATTTTGACTTCTATTAGAAGAACGTTTATTATTCTGACTGACAAGAGCACTTGAAGCCTAAACAGGTGGAGCAACAATAATAGTATTGTCTATACGTAGAACTCTGCAGAATGCCTAGTGTGATGAGGAAATTTTTGCACTAGAGAAGATTTGTGACTTTGCTGTATCAAATTGAGAATTAAGGCCTACCAGAAAACTCATGACTACCATTTTTTCCTGTTGAGTTTGTTGTACCTTAATATCAGGACTAAAAGGAAACAAAATATTGAGTTCTTCAAAAACCAGTTTGAAATTCATAAAATATGCTTAAAGAGAATGATCATGTTGTTCAGCCCTCTAAAAATTCTTACAGATCTCATAGACATGAGAGATATCCTCTTTTCCCAAATACAAAAACTCCAAGTACTCCATTATTTCTTAACATACTCACAGTGATTAATCATGCTAACCGCTTCAGAATCTATCGTATTCCAAATTTGCAAGAATAATTTGACATCATCTTTTAGCCATTCCATTCTTGTATTATCAGAAGGTGGATCATCTGTAAGATGGTCATCCTTGAAAATACTGTGCAAATAAATCATAAAAGTTTAGCTTTAGTTTAGATAATTAGGACCTATCAACTTATGTTCGATGATTTTAGACATCACTAGAATAATATCCATAACCATAGTTGATTTATTTTCATCAGCCATAGAAAATGAAGAAAATATACCCACAAAACTATGTCAAAATTATTTGGCGATGGGTAAGATATTGAAGAAACTCCACAAGTCAAAAAGTACTTGCTATCAAATTTGCTATTCCACATCCAAGGAACCTGCAGTTTCCAATAACAAAAAAAGAGTTACATGCGGTGACAATATTACCAAACTGTTGAAAACATAAAGGAGCAGTCTTTGTAATCAGGCTAAGTGGCAGAACAATGCACAAAGCCCTAGGCAGGTGATGGTGGTGGTGGTGGATCAGACACCCAAGTGAGTTGGAAGCGAGAGGCAATGGGAATCACAGCTCCATCACACACGCTTTCATGTGCTGGCTCATAGGACAGATGACAAACCTTTCTGGTGGCTTGTGGCTCACTTGCAAGACCTCTGGTGACCAGCTTTTGATCAGTCGGTGGCTGGCGACTCCATTGGTGCCGACAGAGAGACTCAAATGTCACCTTAAACTGGTCACCCAAACACTACAACAAGTAGAAAAACAAAACTGAAATTCTGCCTTTGGGCAGAACGTTGAATTTTCAGACAGCCAAGTATGGCTCTGATACTATGTTGAGAATACTTGATGATTCGTATTTATTATAGGCATCTATTTACATGCATGATGTGTGCTTAGATGGTAGTAAAATAATGTCAATCCGTACAATCAAGCTTCCTAAGATCAAGCTATAATCCCCATAAGTATCTTTACATTAATTGATAATATGTGTGAAATATTAGCAGTGAAGAAAACAATTTCATTCACA
>JANJEY010000004.1:42253209-42263509 GCA_024703695.1 Erythroxylum cataractarum | reverse complement strand
ATGGAAATCTGTATCTTATCCTAATCCCTAGAAATCAGGGATTCACAAGATAGCTATACAATCTTCTAGATAATACTCCATGATTCTACATAATCTGCATGATTAAACATAATCTTCATGATTCTGCATAATCCGACAATATGTAACACAATGATAATCTTAAATGATGTTGTATACTTGATATGATGTTATTGCCAAACCAAGCATTTTTCGAGAGGCGTTAAGAAAGAAGATCTATGTATGTAACCATTCATACTGATAAGTGAAACTAAAGCAGTAAATTTCAATTCTGCACCAACTGGAGCTTGATTTATATTTATAATGTAGAGCATGTGAAATCTTGTTGATCTCGATATTATGGTCAAAATGTACCAGCATGTTGTCATGCTCTATATTTTCCTTTTTTATACTGGTAATTGTTAATATATAGAGATATAGTCAAACAGCCGTCAGTTTTTATATCTATCAGGATTTAAGCCCTATTAAATGGGAATGTGCTTCTACCTCCCTTCCATCAAGCTAAAGTTGTAATGGCTCATGGGCTTTTTATTACATCATATGTTTGGTGGGTACTTGTTTGTTGCATTTTATAGAAAATCATACGGTGAAATTTTTTAGTGTTTATGTTAGAGATGTTCACTTTCTTTCATGCTTGGCATCCAAATTCTCATCCTGAGGATTAATGTTCATTTTCTTAGCTCAAGTTTATAGCTGTAGCTAGCAAGTATATTAGCAGGAATAACCTTCATCATTGTTTATCTTTTCTTACCAACTTCTGGAGTTTGAAATACTTGCAACTTATGATTATGATAGTAAGTGCAAAGAAGATAAGAAAGCCAAAACCATGGAAGCATCCTCAGCCTATATCAAAGACTGAGCTTATACAAATGCGTGACGAGTTTTGGGATACTGCTCCTCATTATGGTGGAAGAAAAGGTAGGTTTTTTTTTTTTTTGAATACCTAATTTATCATTGTTTTTTGAACATGGGGAGCAGTTGATTACAGGATTTTAGAAATATTAAATGATCATATATGCTTTTAAACTAAACAAGCAGCATGGTTGGTCAGTGGTTAATAACAGTTCCGGAAAGGGATTAATTAATGATATTTTGGTCACAAATCTAAAGTTCATGCAATTGATACTAGTGATTGCTTGTTCTATTATGTTAATAAGATTTTATAATGATGTTCTGGTCAAAGTAGGCTAATTTTGTTTTCTTTTGGTAAACAAAGTCAGATATATTGAGTCAAATAGTAGCAGAAATAAGAGAGATTCAGAGAATTGATAAGCAAGTGAAGGGAAACTGAGCTACCTATGTATAAACGTATGTTATTTAACCTTTTAAATGGATGATGAGGCAGAACCAAATGAAAGTTCTCATGCCTGGTCGTACCCATTGGACTTATATAAACAAGTTCCTGTGTGTTCATATTGCAACTCTAAGCCTTTTTTTCAGAGAACCAATAGGAGAAAGCCTACAAATTTTGAAAGAAAAGACTCAGGCTGAAGTTTTGCATTTATGATGCACAAAATGAACATATAGGACAATTTACTTTGAGATTTGTATGGTCAAGTGTCCATTGCTTCCTTTTTTTTGTCATTAATGTAAAGATTCCTGTGCACTACTTTTTACCTATTAACATTATCAAAATGATGAAGTGGAAGAAGCTTATGTAATTGATTTTGTTTCAGAATACAAATTTTAATGTAGAAGCGATAAAGTGAATAGTATACTAACAGTGGCTTTGTAGAACTAATTAACAGGACAATGTCATTGGATAGAATGGAAGGTGGGAAGATTTTCTAGTGTCTCTATGAACGTAATTGATTGAATACTTTTACAGATAATCCTTTCATATGGGATCTGGATGAAGTATCACATTTATTGTAATTTTGAGTTGGATGATTGAGAATGACTAAATGTACAGACAAAAGGAACTTCTATTTTGGTTTAGATTGTTCTATTTAGAGAAGAATCTAGCTGGCTAGACTATGTTAGCTATTGTAGGTAGCATGGTAGAGCTTTGTTTACGCCCTCTGTTGTAGCTGCCATATTTTAATTTGGAAAATAGAAGACTACTTAAATCTATCTTTGATGCAAGCTGATGTTAATTACTTACATCACTTTTTTTCTTTTTAATTTCTTGATGCAAGCTCATCTTTCTGATTGTTAAGTGTGAAACCTCATTAGGATGTATGAAAGGACTGCCCAGTAGTGTTATTTGACTGACAAATTGTGATGGAATCTTTATTTCATTATCAGAAACATTTCTGGCCGTAATATATTGCAGAGTACAGCATTTGAATATATATAATAAATTAATGCTAGTTATAAGATTAGTGCATCATAGCAGTTTAACAGAACTTCTGGCAATTCCATTCTAGTGAATGGCTGCAATATGATGAGATATTTAGTTTTTCTGTATGTTTTTTGGAGGATTCTGGGCAAGCTTGAAGAATGGAAAAATGCTGTGGAAAAAATTATGATCAAACTGGACAATCCCAGCTTGACCTTATTGTGCAAGTGGAGTATAGCTGAGAAATGACAGTAGTTTGAGTTATAAAGGAGGAATCACTATATTGTTAGCTTCATATTGTACAATATTAACTTCTTTCTCGGACTCACAATATTCATATGACCAAAATCAACAGTGTATTCTAATCTGATTGGCTGAGCAATTTATCCAAATCTCTGTTATAACATGATTACCAAACTTGATGAAAAAGTCGATACTTATATTGAAATTCTCAACGCAAATATGACCTTTCTGGACTTCCAGAGATTTGGGATGCACTCCGAGCTGCTGCTGAAGCTGACATTGCCCTTGCTCAAGCCATTGTGGACAGTGCTGGTGTAATTGTTCAGAATGCTGATTTGACAGTATGCTACGATGAGAGAGGTAAACGGTGCTTTTCTGATTGTTTTTTACATAATTCACTTAAGGCCTACATTCTATAGAAAATTCTGTAATCTGTCTGAGCCCTTGAATTTCTTTTACCTTTTGGATGATAAATTTTGGTAATTATGCCTTTTATGACAGTCATATTGATGATCCTATGACACATTCATGATTGGCAGGTGCAAAATATGAATTACCGAAGTATGTTATGAGTGAACCAACCAATTTGATCCGTGACTCCTGAAAAGCAGACCAATTTGCACCATCCATGGGCAGGAATAATTGTAAATAATGTATATTAATTTCGATAACTTGGATTATTCAATTGCTTGCCTTTTCTTACTATGCCTATTTTTCTGTAGCCATGATTAATTCAAGTACAGCGAGAGAATTCCTTCTTAGTAAAAGTGAAAATATCCTAAAACCTTTGTGATGTTGGTTGGTTATTTGGAGAGCGTGCTGGACTGAAATTTCATTTACTGGACAAGAAGTGATGTTAGACCATCAAGCAAACAGGTGATAGTGCGTTCCATGAGCCACCATAATTCACAAGTATGACAAGCCCTGTGCCAAAGTGTCAAGAAAATCTTATTTTTCTTATTTAATTTTTGATAAAAGTCAAAAATGAATCTTATAAGAGTAAGCTTGATGCTGGGCCTAACTAATATGGTAGTAGTCTAGTACCTGTTAACATAAAGATTCATCAATCCATATGCTGTAGGGATGTGGTTGTGTTTTAAGATATTATATTTTCTTTTACAATCTTGACCTGAAGGTCTTAAATTTGTTAGCCTTCGTTGAGCTAAAGACTGGAGTATCTTTTGCCGATTCAAAGCGGAAAGTACACTTTGTGAAGCAAAGAGCACAATGGACTATGTAACTTCAAGATTCTGAATAGAATAAATGAACAAGAAACCTGGTCCACAAGCTAAATCAATCCTGAAAAGCAAAAACCTAATAAACCACATGACTACATTTCCATCTTTATAAATTCCCTTAAACACGCTTAAAAAACGACAAAATATTTCCTTGTTTAGGGTTCTTATTTCCTCCCTTGTTTACTGCTTTGCCTCCTGTGGTGCTTCCAACTGCGGGTGACTTCTTGGTTGCGGGTGGCCTGGTCATATGAACATCAGTGGTCAGTTGCTAAGCAGTTTGAAAGATGCCTCCACGTAATAGCACAACTATATCATAGAGGGTAAACCATAACGCTCTGGCTTGCCAGAAGTCATAGCATGTAATACATGTGTGATACCCTATCTACAAAAGTTAGCAGAAAAGAGTATCAAATAACCATTCGTCTGTAACAATTTCTCCTCTTAAACGTCGTCCACCTGTCTCCTGTTGTTTCTCTCACCCGACATTTCATGCCGCAGCAATTGTTATCCAGAAATACCCTATCTACAAAAGTCAGTAGAAAAGAATATCGAAGAAGCATTCATTTCTAACAATTTCTCCTCTTAAACCTCTTCCACATTTGTTTCTCTTACCTGACATCTCATGTCACAGCAGTTTTTATCCATCTGTTGTCTACATTGAAATTACATATCTTTGATCCCAAGTTTGTGAAGTTATTGATGGAATTTGGCAGATGCAGAAAGGAGTAAAAAGCACGGATACTTGGGGAAGCAGTATTTGAAATGAAATCTTTTATTATAAATAATAATTCTCAACATTTACCATAAAAGCATTATATTCAAAACGTACCATATGATTGTCAGGCAGTAAAGATAGTGGTGTTAAACGAGAGATCAACAAGCAATGACGCTCACCTGTTTTTGACAATGTTAGTGACTGCATTTATTTCAGCATTCTTTACCATGGTAGTTTCTGCATCCTTTGCCATATTACTTTCAGCTTGCTTCATTTCACTCTCCTTCCCCTCCCAAACCACCTCGGTTACTGCAGCAGGCAAAAACTATTATACTAACTGAATACTACAATGAAGGAGAGCGCATGAACTTTTAGTTATTAACCTTCACAATTTCAAAATATCTAGTGAAGTTGTTCCAAAACCTTAACAAGTTAACTTGGATGGTATTACTTAAGACTTAAAAACTGTGATTAAAAAAACTATTCTTTTGACAAAAGACTGGGAACAGTGTTTAGAAAATATAAATTAGGCTACAAAGAACCTAAAAAGAGACAAAGAAAAGAAGAAAATAACAGATTAAAGCAGAAAATGCTCCATGAAGGAATTTCAGAAGTTAAAAAAAAAAAAAGGAACACGGGTGCACCTTCTCTGCCACGCTCATCAATCCGTGTCTTCAATACTTTTCTCCTTTTGGGAGAATTGGAGGCAATATTAACAGACACATTCTCTTCCACATCATCTCCAGTAGTACATTGACGAATCTTCTCTGAAGAAGTGCTAGAGCTGATACCTTTGCTGACAGAGGTAGAATCTTGCCTTACAAGTTGATTAGATGCTCTAACAGTTAGATTATCTTTCTTGATCTTCAAGTCATCTCCTTTTGGTTCATCAAAATTGGGTTTGCCCGAAATAAAAGTTTCACTGATTTGTTTCTTTGAAATTTCAGGTGAAGCTAAACTGACTGCATTTTCAAACTCATCATCTGAATAATCAAGAACCATCCGCCTTTTCCTATAACATCCACCATTTGCAGCCCGCATAGACTTGACATCTTGATTCTCACCATCACTTCCAATATCCGCTATGATCTTCTTAGCATCAACTTTAGTTTCTGAAACATCCAACCTCATTCAGATTTAGCGAATAAAATTTGAAATGAAACACATTGATAAAAACAAAGTTATAGGCCATTGAATAGTAGTTAACTCGTAAAATGGATAACAGAATGCTAAGTAGTGAAAAGTTTTAGATTAAGTACAAGAACAGATGTGCTAACCGGCAAACTTTGGGTTGTAATTGTTGTTTGCTGGTTCACTATCAGGTTTTGACTTCGCAGATGCACTGGCCCACAAATTTGCTAATGAACTGTCGTTACCCGAGGTGCTTTTATCACTAGGACCTTTTTTAGTATTGGTACCCAAAGGGGGAACTTTTTCTTTATCTGTACGAGGCTTCAAGGCCTGATCATGATTTGTGATTTCATTAGTTACAATGCAACAGCTTTAACCAGATGTGGAAGTTGTAGACAAACCTCAGAGCTTGACTGCTTAACAATAGTTTGTTGAGGTGGTGGCACAATTTCACGTTCATAAGAATTCTTGGATGGACCTGGCAATCCCACAATTTTTCGTTGTGCAGTTGCAATGCTACTAGGAGTTGTTTCAACATTTCGCTTCACGAAGGAATTAATAACCCCACAGAACCTGATGAAAGATGACTGAAAACATAAGGATAAAGTAACCAACATCTGCTAATCTGAAAATGACTATTTAAACACTTTTTCACTGCATAAAGATCCAAGCAAGAGCACAATTCAAGGAATGGACAGTTTTGTTTAACATAAAGTACACCTCAGAGCTTGACAAGTAAAATTCATATGAAAGAGTTAATTTCCCTGAGCTAATATGAAGGATCTTATTGAGAAGAAAAGGTTAAAGTCTGTTGTGCCACCTAATATTGATAAACCTTGCCCAAGACCACAAAAGATAAAAGAAGATGCAAAACATCTAGATGGACCTGGTGAAAAACGTATGTGAGTCTACTTTCATCTTGATTTTATATTGATATAGTCTGTTGTGCCACCTAATATTGATAAACCTTCCCCAAGACCACAAAAGTTAAAAGAACATGCAATAGATGGAACTGGCAAAAAACGTACATGAGTCAACTTTATTGAAGGGAAGAACTTCACTTCACAGCTTTAAAGAGGCAACACAGTATTTGAATGTGAATGAGCTTGTGTGAGAACATGCAAATAAAATCAGGAACACTGTTTACAATGGCAACATTTTAGTCATAATCAAAGTCAACTTGACCATCTTTATAGTAATACTAAGTGATCTGGCATTCCATTGCACATGAGATATATTTCACTCCTTGGTGCATCTAATGCCATTTTAAAATCAACTTGCATCTAATAATCATTAAGCATTTCAGACCTTTCGTTTATCTAGGCCTCTCTTTTCTACTTTAAATGGACAAAATAAAAGCAAATCCATCATAATAACTCTTATAGATCCAGTTATTTGAGAGTTTTAACTCCAGAATTTGGTTCCTGTTGGACCAGCTCTCAAAACCCTATAGCATAAGTATTCGTTGCAACTGTTACTTTGAGTATTCTCAAAAGGAATATATTGTCTCTTCTTCACAAAAAGCATAAATATTTGGTAAAAATGGCTGTTTGGGGAAGTGTCAGAACTTCAATTTGATAGCTAACAGACATCTTTAAGACAATTGTACATACTAAAGCTTAGGGTCCAGGTTGCCACTTAGCAAAAATTATTTTAGGGTTATTGTATTGACAACTTGAACAAAAAGTGATTGGTGTCCTGGGAAGGAAAGAAAAAAAATCGATCGTTTCTTAGTAACCCTCCGCATGGCAACAACAGAACAAACATTACACCTTTGCAACTAATTGATAATCTCAGACAGGCAAAGAAGCAATAACTGAACAAACTTTCAAGCTAATTTTACACTGGGAAAGGATGGACTAAATTTACATTTTCATCTGTCAATCCAATTCATAGGTATGACCATTATATGAAAAGTTTTTTAATGATGAGAATCACATTCAAATCATCAGCTTTCACAAAGTAAAGAGTGCATTGGAAGCAGATTGAACAACTACAGTCTCACTGTTACTTTGGTGGCAACTACAGAACAATGACCAAGTTTAATTAATGATGAAGCAAAACTTGATTAATATGGAGAAGGAAGATAAATAACATAAAATGCACAGGAAAGACATAGGCTACCGGTTATCTCTCAAACAATTATCAAAAGCTGCAGGCTGTTTAAATAGCTCTTCTGTTTGTACAAATTCGGTATTCCAAAGTGCTGCAGGGTCTTTTGGAATAGAAGTTTGCACACTGTAGACCTGAACTGAGCAATTTCCATCAAATTCTTGTTTAGCACCTGCAGCAAATTCAGAAAAGATACTTATATTGCTATTCAATTCCTTGCGTCAAAATATCCACATAAAAGTTATTACAAATCAAATTATCTATCAAATAAGAAAGGATCTAAAAGAAATTTTCGTTTGAAAGAGTCCAGAAGAAGCATCAGAAAAGAATGATCAAAGCCATAATTCTTAAATGACTTGTAAAATTATAGAAGTCCCTCTCTAACCAGCAAGTAAAATTGACAAATTATTATTGGCTATTGGAACAACGAAGCACTTGAATAAAAATATCCAACCTTCAAGTTTGGGACCAGACACAAGCTTTACGTGGTAACTAGTAGGACTGTTCTTCAGCCAGCCAGACAATGTATAAACTACTTCCAACCCACTGCCGCGTGCCTCAACGAACTCCTGAAGCAACCTAAGCACAGCAACACACTAGTTGAGGATTGTAAACCCTTCCACCAAATGTATGAACTGGTGATGCAAAAATTACCGCTTCGCAGCATTTGAGGACACTAAAAAATTTCGACTCAGCCATTTGTATGACACCTGAAAACATCATAAGCAATTGTACTAAACATGAAGCTAGCTCAAGCTCAAGTGCAAGAGCAATAGCCAATAACACGCACTTAAACCAAGTGTTCAGCGTCTAAGTCCAAAAAGGATCAAACTTTGTGACTATTATCATTTTATTGTTTTCTATATCCATAACACAATCAATCCCAAATGCATATTTCGGTAAATCACAAACAATGAAAAAGTGGTATTCAAAGTTGAATTTTTAGCAGAAAAAAGAGTAGAAATTAGCACCGTTTGGAGTTTATCAGAGATGAGAGCGTTGATCTCTTCGAACATGCCTAAGGTTTCGATTTCTTCCATTCCTTGCTTTTTCCTTTTTGTTGAATTAGAAAAGAGAAAGAAGAAGGAGAGCAGTAATTAAAGGATTTCGTTTAGGGATTTTGTTCTCTGCTGTCTTCCCGCCATATGAGGAGGATATTTACGACTTTTGCGTCGGACAGTGACTATCTCACAGAGACTTCTCATTCTCTGTAACATGCAGGATGGTTTACCCGTTTTTTATTGATATTTTTAGTTTTTATTCGCTGTAAAATGTTATTTACTTTCTTCGTATTAGATACATTAATAACATTTCAACAATTTATAATAGAACATATATTAAGTGTCCGTTTGGTTGAGCTTTTATCAGTAGAGCTTTTGTTAGTAGAGCTTTTGTCAGTAGAGCTTTTCTGAGAAGAGCTTTTTTTAGAAGTCAGTTGACTGTTTGGCTGTCAATTACAAAATCAGCTTTTTTAAAAGAGCTTCATACAGTAGATTGTTTGGCAACATAAAAATAAAAAGCACTTTTATTAATTTTAACTATATTAATGTTTGGATATATTTTTAAAATTTTGAAATGAATTATTATGTATGTATGTATCATTTTAAATTTAATTTATAGTGTTTTAAGGAATTCTAAAAGAGATAAATAAATAATTTTTATTAAATACTTTTGAATATTATATTTTAGTAGTTAAATTTTATATATATATATATATATCAATAGTTAATTCCATTATATTTTAAATGGTGTGAATATTTAAATTGCACTAAATAAATAATATTTTGATGTATTTGTAAAACTAAAAGGAAGTATTATGCATGTACATATTATATGAAGAGTCTAAATTTAAATTTAATATCAAATAACTAAAGTATAAATTTAAATAACTAAAGTATTTTAAGTCTTGATTGCTGCTAAGTCAACTTCATCACACCTAAATTGTACTTATCATGACCACAACAAATTTAAAAGGAAGATGACTGAAGTGGGACATTGAGCTGAATTTGATTTTCTGAAATTGATTCATTATCAAGTTCAAATGAGGCCATTCTAAATTAGTAAAACTTTGGGCCATATGATACAAAACAAATATGCTAACTTGCTAGACTCAGATTAAAATTGATAAATTATTTTCTATTTGCTTAAAATTTAACTATTCTTGATAAAAATTACAAATTATTCACATATGATATCTCACATACAAGTTATCAACTACATCCATATAAACTTAAAATCACCACAAATATACACCAAAAGAAGACCAGCAAGTGTAGTTTTTAGTTTTGAAGTTTCAGATCAACAAATTGAATACTTTTAAGAGAGTATATATAACACAAGAGATTATAATAAAGAAGAAGTCTCCTTTAGTTAATACTCTTGTCTGTTAAGAATCCTGGAATAATCTTAAACTAAACATAAGCCAATTTTATACAAACAATCCTCACCTATTATCTGTTAAGAAACATATTCGAATTCTATACACAATCCTAAACTGGACAAATTCTATACAAACAACCCTTATCACTGATTTGTTAAGAAACCGAATTCTATACAAACAAC
>JANJEY010000004.1:42240101-42253109 GCA_024703695.1 Erythroxylum cataractarum | reverse complement strand
GGTAAGAGAGAAGTAGATAAGGTCACCGAAGGTGATACCAAGAGACTTCAATGATTCTTCAGGCGATGAAGCAATGATTTCGTCCTTTCTATTGAGATTACTTACGTAGGTGACGGAAATAAACATAAAAAAGAGAACGAACAAGTGATGGGTTTGAAGAAGTAGAAAATGGGAGCATAGCTGTGTTCATTACGACAGAAGAAAGGCAGCAGAAAACGACAGTGACGATTGAGAGAAAATTTTGAGGATTTTGTCAATGTTATAAACGTAACTGACGGGAATTACTTAAAAAATAGCTTTCCGAAAAAGCTAACATTTGGGCTTTTCTGAGAAGCTCCAAATTTTAGCTTTTGAAAAAGCTGTCTTTTAGCTTTTTTAAAAGCTGTTTCTACTTCAAAAGTGCTTTTGAAGTTTTCAGCCAAACACCCACTTTTTCTCAAAAATGACTTTTGCGGTAGAAAAAAGTACTTTTGGGGTCTCCAAAAGCTGTTCCAAACAGGCACTAAGTGCTCGTTTATTTCAGCTTTTGAATTGTGAATAAGTGCTTTCTTTTCACGATAAAAGTTGTTTCTAAACAAAATAAATATTTGACTGCAAAATTTAAAAGTATTTTTTCATATAAATGATTTTTTAATTTAAAATACATCTTTTTTTTTATAAAATCTTAAATTTGGAGTTTTACAAAAAAGCACTTTTCAAGCAAATTTTTCAGATCAATTAATAAGCCTATTTTTAGTCCTCTTTATTCTTATGTTTTTACACATAATTCTCACAATATTCACAAACACATCTTCACGTTTATTTTGATATTTATATAATATTATTTCACTTTTTTATATGTTTTAATATTTATTTTTGATATTAGTTTTACTTATATTATAATCCATATAAAATATTTGGTTAAATATATTTTCATTTATGTTTCGTATGATTTAAAATTATATGATAATTATTATATTGTGCTTTGCATATTGTTTAATATATTTGAAATAATATTTATATGTATAAATAATTTTTATTACAAAATAAAATATAGTTAAAATTAAAAGTTTTTTTATTTTTATATTATCAAACAGTCTATTGTATAAAGCTCTTTCAAAAAAAAACTCTTTTTTAAATGACAGTCAAACAGTCAACTGACTTCTTAAAAAAGTTCTTCTTATAAAAGCTTTTCTTATAAAAGTTCTACTAACAAAAGTCCTACCGATATAACCCATCCAAATAAGTACTAATTATTTTGTTATAATTCCCTCTTTAAACACTCCTTCTATGTTTTCTAATTTTGAAAATTTCTATGATTGCCCTCCATCCAAATGCCATTAACTAGATAGCTTATAAAGTTTTTGAAAACTATCCCACATACCATTTGTCTTAAGGTAGAGTGAGCTTAAATATATAAAGAAGATGGTTCCATAAGATTTTGAGTGTGACATTCAAAAAACCAGATGATCAAAGTTTTAAACTCCCTTTTTACATAAGATACATTAAGCTGGAATGTTGAAGAATCTAGTCAACTTATCCAGTGTGTTAAGTTTCCCTTTGAATGCTAGCTAGAGTATGAAGATAGCTGGGGGGTGAGCTTGTTTATGTTATAGCATCTTGTACCAAGGCGCTTTGAGGTGTTGAGTTCTTTCTTACAATAACTATCACTCAAGTTACCAAATGTTATTTTGTTGTAGTAGGTACTATCCTTCTTGTTATTTATCTTGCGTGGATCCTAGGATATGATTTTGAAGTAGGTACTAGGCAGAGATTTTAGAAGTTGGTAATTTTATTGTAGTACTTCTTTCACTATGCAATTTAAAGCAATTATATTCCTTAAGGGACTTGGTTACATAGATGTATTAAAAATGGCAAACTGAGACCAATCATCATTCCAAGAGCCTATCTTGCTTTCAATCCCCAACCTCACCTTCCCCCTCAACTTTAGAATATTATGCATATTCCAACGGTGCAAGTTTTGGATTATCCGTTCCAAATGTTTACATTCTTCAGATCAATTGTACTCAAGTAATTGCTTATCTTTAGTAATCTCTATAACCTATTATTAGAAGAACTTTTTAGTAAGCTTCAGTGCTTTAATTCCCAACACACCTTCATCTTTTGGTAAATTTATTTTATTCCACTTAACTTGATTCATAACTCTTCTTATAGTGCCTTTTAGCCATAAGAAGTTCTTGAGTAACTTTTCTATAGCTTTGGCCATATTACTGACGAAGCATAGGTAGGAAGACCGATATATATGTATGTTATTTAGAACTTTGATAATAAGTTGGGTTCTTTTAATCAGGGTGAGATTCTTTTTGTATCACCTAGATATTCTTTTTATGTATTTTATTTAATAATGGTTGCAACTCTTTATAAGAGGGCCTCCTTGAAGTAATAGGGATCCCAAGTATGCAAATAAAGGATTCCGATTTTCAGTCTAATGATTGAAGAATACTAGGAAGCATTCTAAAGAGCTCCCTTAGATTAAAGACAACTTTTATCCCTATTTAAAGAGAGTATTAAGAGCAATCTAAAACATTATATTGCTAACATTAGGATACTTTGGGAGTTTGTTTGTGCTTTGAAAAAAATATCACATTATTAATAAACACCAAGTTAGTAAGATTAAATCTTTTACACCTTGAGCAGTGTTCAAACTGCTTGTCTTAGGAAATTTTATACCTTATGAGTCTAATAAGGACTTCCATTACCAAAGTGAAGGGATAAGAGGATAAGTGGTCCTCTTGTTTTATACCCTAAATAACCTTGAAAAGCTTTATGGGCTCTCTATTTACTAAGACACCATAGTAGACTATAGTAAGGTATTTTTCAATCCATCTTACAAACATTTTAGGAAATGCAAATGCCATTAACGTGTTTAAGATGAAACTCTAGCTTATTAAATCAAAAGCATTTTGAAAGTCTATTTCAAGGACACATTTATTGCTTACATGCTTCTTGTTGTAGTTCATAAAAAGCTTTTTGACAAGAAAGATATTGTCACATATGCTTCTTCCTTTAATGATAGCTCCCTATGAAATATCAATATAGGAATTATATGCTTCATCCTATTTATAATGATCTTAGAAATTATTTTATAAATGATGTTATAACATATAGTTGGTTTGTATTCTTTGAGTGAGTTTGGAGTTTGGTTCTTTAGAACGAAGTAAACGAATGTTTTGTTAATCGCTTTCATCATCCTTCCTTCATTAAAGAACTTCATATTGGTTTCTGTTACTATTTTCTTAGTGATGTACAAATTTTATGATAAAGAAACCATTAAAGCCATCTTATCCTTGGGCCTTTTGAGGGTTAAGAGAGAACAATGTCATATCTACTTCTTGTTCAAACATTGGAGTAATTGGTATAGAAGCATATTGTTGTTTGAGCGCTTCCTTGATGATTGAATTTAATAGAGAGACAAAATATTTCCCCTTAGATGGATAATCCTAGGAGTTGAAGTAAATGTAACCTTCTTTATGAAGATCCCGCTGGAAAAAAAAAGAAAGAAAAAAAGAAGTAGACTTATCATCATTTGTTAGTGAAATAATTATATTATTATTCCTTCTAAATATTAATGCTTTGTGGAAGAAGTTAGAGTTCATCCCAATCTTTTATCTAAAGGAATCTTGATCTCCATTGAGTTATTAAGCTATTAATTAATAAGGCTTGAGCATAGTCTTGAAGTGTTTCCTTTTCCTTATGCTAGATTAGAGGATCAATTGGAGACTGGTAGAGTTGGAATTAAAAGGGGGTTCAAAATTTCCAATTTATGTTTGACCAACTTTTGGGAACATTTTACCTTTGCCAATTGAGCACTTTTGTTCCATTCTTCACCACATTGAGCTTCATAGTATAAATATGAGATTTGTTCCCCTAAAATTCCTTGTTAATGCCTTTTAAAACTAATTCATGAAATCCTTTAATGTCAACTAAGTAGTTGTTAAAATTCCCTTTAGAGTTTTCAACAAGAGATCTTAAATCAATAGTGGAGAATGGTAGGAGAATAGAGGATTATTAAAGTAGGCAATGCATTATGGAAACATTGATAACTAGCCTTTATTTACCATAGCTCTATTAATCTTTTCTATAATAAACCAATTTCCTTTCTACTTATTGGACCAAGTATAGAAATTTCTCTAAATTCTCAAATCAGTACTTAGATAGTAGTTGCATAGTCCATTAATTCATTTAAGTGGTTTTTCAGGTTGATGTTACCCTCAACCTCATGTGAATGCATCATACGATTAAAGTCCCTAAGCAATATTAAGGGCCTTTAATGACTACTTTGATTTCCATAAATTTTTTCCATAAAGGTACTCTTAAAAAGCTTAGATTATAAGCATATGTAAATGTTATTAACATCTCCACCATCTCTTGTTTTAGCTTAACAAGCAAATGTATCATTTGGTTTATGATTAAGGAACTTAGTACCTAATTTACTAACATGATAAGAGTAGTATTATCCTCTCATTAAAGTGATGTTAATGGTTTGAAAGGATTTCTATATGTCCTTTCAAAAAGTTCATTTTATTGACAATGATTTCCTTCAACTTGGTTTCCAAAAGCCCCACTATATAGAGGTTATTATTATCAATATAATTAATAAGAGTTAGTTATTTATAAGGAAAATTGATCCCTCTTACATTTTTTATTAGAATCTTCATTGTTGAATAGTAGGATTAGATCACTTTTTCTTCCCTTTTAATCTTGTTCTTTGAAATATATTGAATTCTAATTTTGTACCTAATATAAAGGCTCCACATGCCTTGGGACTTGAGTACTCTTTAGTTAAAGAGCGGATTTATTTTTTCTTATAAAGGAAGAATGGGGACTTCTAAGTGTGAATTAATATCTAGCTTCGTCTTTATAGTTGATTTAGGCATTATGTTGAAGTAATAAGTAGCCCTAGGGAGTTCTTTTGACTTTTTTTTCCCTCCTTGCTCAGAACAAGCCTTAATTGTTGTATGATCTCTCTAATAATTGGATACATTAGTAATCACCATTTCTAAATTTATAATATTGACATCTAGTAACATATCATGACCGCCTACATATTTAAAAATATCAAAGTAGTTTTGACTAAGCTTTATATTTATGATTTTTTCGTGTAATTTAATTATTTCCTTATACAATGTTCCAATTAGACATAAAGTATGTAATTAATGTCTACTATATTTTAAGTCCAATCATATTAGTTATTCATCATTAGCTATCAATTTAATTAATGACATTTATAATCTATTTATAAACTGTCATTGCATCGTAATCAAGGATTTTCCAAATTAATACTAATCTAGAACAACAAAACATTATCCGTAATTATTTTAGGGTGATGAATCCTATCTTAATCTCTCAACTATAGTTCTTGTGACATCTAATAACTACTAACTAAACTACCCATAATTAGAATATGTTATAAGTAATATAAAAAATAATAATTCTTTTGCAAGAAAACTTTGGAGACCTCAAGTCAAAGAATTACTTATACAATCATTACAATGAAAATTTTCATAGACATACAAGTAATGTTTCAAATGAATTTATCATATATGGGATATCCAGTAAACTTGTTTTATAACAAGTATCTACACATTTATTTAAGTATATCCATTCTTTAATTTATGATATTGATTGTTTCATTTATAAGGAAAAACATAATACGTGCTAATTTTTTTAAGTTTACTAATATCCAGTTTTAATAGAATAATAACTCAGAATAATTTAGAGATAATACATACATGCAATATGAACATTATAATTATAATCTTATTATAATTTTATTTGTAACGTATAATTATCTCATTAATTTTATCACATATATATCTAAATAGTTACAAAATAACTAATGTCTTTAAATAGTTATCACTAAACTATAATTAAATTGATTCGTTGCAAGATATAAACTAAAAAATATATTTTTTATAAAGTTATTTATGTTAAAATGAGTAGATGACTCCATTAAGTAAAGTCCAGGGCTACGAGCATAGAAAGACACTTGCCACCAAGGCAAGCTGCTCCCGCTTTCTAAAATATTGCCTTTAAAACATGCACTAGTTGGTTTAATACCAAATAGAAAAATGCGCGCATGCCTTAACTTTACCTTCCCATGGGTAGTGGTGTTCTGGGTTTTGGCAAATAGCCAGTACATTCATTAGTCTCGCATCTTTAAAGCTGCGAGGCTCCTGAATTCAACCTAACTACGAAATCCCACTGTTCACTTCTTTTCTTCTCTGTTGATCTTGATTGTTTAAATGACACATCCATGGAAAATCAGGTCTGTGCTTTCTCTTGGTTTAGTCTACATTTCTTCTTTTATAACCGTTTTCTGTTTGTAGTAAGTTTACTCTCACATTTCTTCCAAACCAAAAGCGAACTTCTTCTGCTCTGGGATCTCTGAGCTTTTGTTCTTTTATTTTGTTTACTCTTTGCTAGAGCATGCTTTAAAGCTACCGTCATATACCAACTTGAAGACTGAAACCTGTGTTAACTTCAGCAGTTACATAGCATCCAGTTGAATCAACCGCAAGCAATTATCGCCAACAGACCAAGGTACAATTGTTTCTATGAGATATTCATTTTGACTACTTTTACATACGCAAGCATGAAACAAAATGGCAAAGTTGATTTTGAGTTGCCCAGTTTTGTTTCTTTTATGGCAAAGGGTTTCTGCACTAGCTTGTGTTTCAACATTAAACAAGTTCCGTTGCTTTGAAACTCCATGCTTTATACGATTTTCTTGTTCTGAAACATTTTTCTTTTCTGTCCATGATTAGTGGGTTTCACACTTTCTAAAGTAAATATACGACCCTATGCTTTTGGCTTAGCCTTTGTTTCTCATTCAACTTGGGCATGAAAGAAAATTTTGGTTAAAGAAATTGTTGACAAGACTGAATTTGGGTTACAAAATGAACAGTATTTTCGATAGAAATAAATTAAATGCGAGAAGGTTTGGATTAGGAATTTGGAAGCAATATGATTTCCATCAGACAAACATCTCTGAGTTTCCTCCCACATTTGACCTTTTTCACTTTAGTAGCTAAACTTTGGATAAGATTTCCGAAGAATCTGCTCTAGAAATCAGTTTGCTTTATCTGTGTAGGTGTGTAAAGTTCACAGAATCTTTAACTAATTTTTCTTGACAATAGGATCACTTCTGCTTCTGTTTACTATTGTTAATACTCTTCATTTCTGCTTGCATGGTGTAGATGCCTTCTTAGGTCATTCTTTTTTTCTGATCTTCAATGATCCATGCAAGATTTAGTTCTTTTGATCTAAATGATCAACGTGTTCATATACCGCCACTTAAATGATCTTTCATTTACGCTTTGTGCCTTTCTTCTTTTCTTTCCGTTCAATCCTCTTAGCTACACCTCCACTTATTTATTTCTCAAGTCTCCATGCTTTTCCTTGATTCTTTCTTTCTATTTCTGCAGTTATTTGAAAGATTGTCTTTCTTTACGTTGAAATATGAGGGTCCGTTGCTCTGGTTCAATACCATCAGATGAATCAGCTTTGGATGCTGAAAGAAACATTTACAGTCATCCCAGTCTTCCGTCCCTAAGTCCCCCAACTCTCCAGCCATTTGCATCAGGTGGACAGCACTGTGAAAACAGTGCTGCATACTTCTCATGGCCTACCTCCAGCCGTTTAATAGATACTGCTGAGGAGAGGGCTAACTATTTTGCCAATCTGCAGAAAGGGGTTTTACCTGAAACACTAGGTCGTCTACCTAAAGGGCAACGGGCGACCACATTGCTCGAGCTGATGACAATAAGGGCATTTCACAGCAAGATCTTGCGATGTTACAGTCTTTGCACAGCAGTGGGATTTCGCATACAACGAGGTGTGCTCACAGACATTCCAGCCATTCTTGTTTTTGTTGCTAGGAAAGTTCACAAGCAATGGCTCAGCCCCATCCAATGCCTACCTAATGCTCTAGAGGTGAGGAATGATGTCACCTATCTCTAGTTAGATTTTTGTTGCAAAGGAAATTAGGTGTTGTGCCACTATCACTAAAGAAAGTCCTTCCAAGAATTTACAATTCCATCCACATACATTCTTATAATCAGGGACCTGGAGGTGTATGGTGTGATGTGGATGTGGTTGAGTTCTCCTATTTTGGTGCACCCGAGCCAACCCCCAAAGAACAATTTTACATAGAGCTTGTGGATGATTTGGGTGGGGGTGATCCTTGCATTGGTTCTGGTTCTCAGGTATTTCTCCTTGTTGGCTACATTAAAAACAACATCATTATATTAATTGCAAGGAAATCTATTTTTTATTGACGTGGGGGAGGGATGGGGTTGTTGTGTGCCTTTTGATACATTTTTCCTAGTTAAAATTGCCCTTCATTTTTCATTTAACTTCAATTATTGACATGCTTAGAAGATTTTCTTTCATTTATTTAGCTTATTTTTTCTTTTTTTTCCTAATGAATTAATGGAAGAGTTTCTTTTCTTTTTTCTTTTGTGCTTTATTTTTCAACTTTATTTTATTATATTCACTTCCTAACAAAACCTAACCTCAAAAGGCTATTGGGCCATGTAGTTCATAATAGAATAGTTAAAGAATTGGAGTCCCATTTACGTTTCATTAGTTAAAGCAGCATTCTAAGTTCAGACGATGTATTATCTACATTAAGCATCATATATAGTTAGTGGAAATCAAAGATTATATGTTGCTTGTGCGTGTAGGTAGCTAGTCAAGAGACTTACGGAACATTGGGTTCTATTGTGAGGAGCCAGACTGGAAATCGACAAGTTGGTTTTCTGACTAATAGGCATGTTGCTGTCAACTTGGATTATCCAAACCAAAAAATGTTTCATCCTTTGCCCCCAACACTTGGACCTGGGGTATATCTTGGTGCTGTTGAGAGGGCTACTTCATTTATCACAGATGAGCTTTGGTATGGCATTTTTGCTGGAATAAATCCTGGTAAAGAGTTCATATCATAACTCAACACTCTTGTGGTCATAAATTCATATGTGTGATATAAGTTTGCATAAGTTGAAACTGTGAATACAATCCAATGGTTGCGCTATCACTTTCAACAATTTTGAGGTCGTTATGTTTCGATGTAATCATTTATAACATCTTTAAAAAATTTGAGCAGGGGGCCTATATTATCGATGCTTCAACCTACTAGCTTAGTGTCTTATTTTCTTGCTCCTTTTATCTCTTTTTAGTCCTCATAAAGACATGACATTGTATGCGTTGTCTAAACCAGTTTCACAACAATATCCTTGTGAACCTAATAATATAACATATGACTCCGGCCTAGTCCAATTGTTTCACAATTCCAAAGTCCACATTTAGCTAATTTAGATACAGAAAACTCTCATCATGTGCATGTTGTTGTGATTTCAATTTGTGGATTTGTTACATTTGCAATGGGCTTACGGGCCTACACAAAGAGGAAAGCTAGACCACATACAAGCCCAAGTGAGATTCCATCCTAAAACCAATTATTGATAGTGGAGTAGTCCACTAGATTTATATATTATTCTTCTTTCCCTTCTTTCTCCAACGTAGGATACTCACATGTGGGCATTCTTAACACTTCCCCTCCATGTGAGTCTCTTTTCACTTGGGCTATCTAGAGAGGTACGTAGACAATCCTTATCAGGGCTGAACTTCTGATTGGGGTCAAATAGGCCCCTTCCTAGGGCAAACAATACTGCTGGGTCACTTACTCCAAGCAAACTTCAATTACTTCTCCAGTTGTTTAAATAACGGACCCCCCTTTTGGGACAAATAGTAGGTCAAGATCTTCTTTGGCTCTGATACCATGTTAAATTTGCAATGGGCCTACGGGCCCACACGAGAAGGAAAGTTAGACCACATACAAGTCAAAGTGAGGTTCCATCCTAAAACCAATTGGCTATAGTTGAAGTAGCCACTAGGCTTATATGTTAGTCTTCTTTCCCCTCTTTCTCCGATGTGGGACACTCACGTGTGGGTATTCTCAATAGGATCTTTTCACATGGAATATTATATGGGCTAGTCTATTATTAGTTCATCACATATAAATGTTCTATAATTACACTTTTAGATAGTTAGATGAGGGTATCACATGATGAATCTCGTCTTATTTCGTAGCGAATTTAATACATACCACACCAACTTCTTGTTTGTACTATTTTCTTTAATATTCTACTAGTTTAGTCCATTCATTGAATAACTCTGTGGAACTGATGTGACATACAGTTAACATCTTGAATCATCTCTATATTTCATTAGCTATGCTGTGTCATTGATTATCTTTGTCTAGTTTAGTTATATTCTTATTAGATTATGTTTGAATTCAAATCCTTAATGGTTAATGGTTGTATTATTCAACTCAAACGTTGAGCCCAACACTTATTGGCTGCCATTTGTTTTACCTTACAGAGACATTTGTGAGAGCGGATGGGGCATTTATTCCATTTGCTGATGATTTTGACATGTCCACTGTTACTACATCTATAAAAGGTGTAGGAGCGATCGGTGATGTCAAAAATGTAGATTTGCAGTCTCCAATAAGCAGTCTTATTGGGAAGCAAGTTATGAAGGTTGGAAGAAGTTCTGGTTTGACAACAGGAACTGTATTAGCGTTTGCACTTGAATATAATGATGAGAAAGGCATTTGTTTCTTTACCGATTATCTCGTTGTGGGTGAGAACCAACAGACTTTTGATCTTGAAGGAGATAGTGGAAGCCTCATTTTAATGAAGAGTGAGAATGGAGAAAAGCCACAACCTATTGGAATCATATGGGGTGGTACTGCTAATCGTGGACGACTTAAGCTGAAGGTTGGTCAGCCTCCAGAGAATTGGACTAGTGGGGTTGATCTTGGTCGTCTTCTGAATCTTCTTGAGCTTGATCTTATCACAACTAATGAAGGACTTCAAGGTTTGTACTTTTTCCGGTTGATCATGTGCCTAGTTTTGTTATCATCTTCATTTGATGCTTTTATAAATTCCTCCTGATTCTAGCCCTGTCATTCTTTGATATTCTACAAGTTCAATAAAACATTAACAATAACAAAACTAATTGATATATCTTCCTTGTTGATATGTCACAAATTAAATCATTTCAAAAGATAATTGAAATAGGAAGAGAATTTTATTTACTATTTATCTTCTTTGAGATGGTTGAAGTCAGGGTACCACACGTCTTGAAATCAAGGCATAAGGGAAACTGAAAGATGAATTTTTCATGCGATAACACTGATAGTTTTATTTGCAGTGCTGATGGTAAGTGCACAGTCCTTTAAGCATTCAATCCCCTAAATCTGATGAACCAGGCATCTAGCACTAGGCTTTAGCATGTATCTAAGTTGGAAGATACTAGGGATCAAGTGTAAAGAACCCTTATTACTCCCAATTATTGAACTATAAACTAGTTTGCTTGCCATTGCCGGTTAAACTTTCAAACTCCTTGCAATGTATTCCCCTGAGCATGAATATGTGATGAAAGGTCCAGGGTGTGTTTTGATTTTGTTTAAAGCCCAAGAAGCTAGCTCCTCTTAAGTGAAAAGTGTGCATCCATTGAGACGATAGATTTTCCTTATCTGTTACTAGATCCTTCTATCTAGGAAAATTTTACTAGAGATTTGGATTAATCTGAGGCCAAGTCCTCCTTGACCTACTGATTTGCACAACTCATTCCATGCTACCTGAGAACCTGAATTCTTGTTGTCATAACCATTCCACTGGAAGTTCCTCAGCATCTCTCAATGTCCTTGACAACTTTCTTGGGCAGGACCAAATGAGATAACCAATTGGTGTACAGATTGCATATTATCGATTTGATCAACTAGAGTCTTCCAGCATTAAGAAAGACTCTTGTTGCACCATTGGCTTATCCTTCTCTTATTCTTCTCAAATAATTTCTTGCAATCTTTATAAGAGGAGCTTGCAGTTGTCATTGGAATTCCTAAGTGAATGAAAGGAGGTTGTAGAATTCTAGAACCTGTCAAGGAAGCAAGCTGATCACTGAGGTACAACGCATCCCTGGAAAGCATAAGGAAGCTTTTATCAGTATTGACTTCAATTCCTATTGTTTGCTGAACTTGTTAGTGGACCTGAAGATGGTAATGACTAATTCAGAGTCAGCTTTGCAAAAACATCAACAAATCATTTGTCAAAGCAAGGTTGAACAACTTTATTCTCTGACATTTTTTATGAAACTTGAAAGAAGGATTCTCCTCTATGTTGGCTGCTACGAGTATTAGCAACATGTCTATGCAGATTGAGATATGGGGATAAAAGGTCACTTTGCCTTACCCCTGTTTTTTCTTTGAATCAATGAGTTTGTTCATCATTAACCAATGCACTGCACATTGCCTTATCCAGTTCAGTATTTAGCTGGGAAGCCCAAAGCTTCAAGGGAATGAAGCAGGCAGTCTCCATTGACCAAGTCAAAAGCCTTTTTGATGTCAATTTTTAGTGCACAGAGCTTTCCTGAGCCTTTTCTTTGATAGCCTTGAAAACAGCTCCTGAGCAAGAAGAACATTATGCTTCTGCCTTCAATATAAGTACCTTGGGTTTTGCTTTTACCAGAATACTAGAGATGATTTTATAGAGTATTGCAGCATGAAATAAGTCCTAAAATCCTTCAGGTTTCTTGGGTTATGAACCTTGGGAACTAGACAAAAGTGTGCTTGATTAATTTCGTTGGGAAGGATGTCAATATTAAAGAATTCTAGGACAGCTTTATAGACTTGGTTCTTGGTCCATTACTAGGTTTGTTTGAACAAGTACGCATTTAGCCCATCTTGACCAAAGGCTTTGTTAGGGTCCAGGTTCCTCAACACTTCATCCAAATTTCCAGAACAATTGACCTAGTAAGGTTGTGACCTTGATTAGGAGTGATAGTTGGGGTAATGAATTGATACGACACCTCCAACACATTAGGAGTCCTATTACTATTAGGAGTCTTATCTTTAATTACGATAAGAAATCTATCTTTTATTACGATTAGGAATCTTATCTTTTATTACAATTAGGAGTCTATCTTTTATTGTGATTAAGA
>JANJEY010000004.1:42216754-42240001 GCA_024703695.1 Erythroxylum cataractarum | reverse complement strand
ATACGGACTGATTTGGGAGTTTAAGATTCTTGCTCTCAAATTTATCAATAAAGTTCTATTATTCAGTTACTTCTATTATCTTTCTTTTCTAGTTTCTATCATGAATGCTTTGAGTGTTTGCATAGACAACTCACATCCATTGCTAGAGCCTAGGAAATCCTTCCCTGAAAGCCATTCTCTTGATATTATTTTGCCCCCATACTCTTTCCCTAGAGTCATTAGTTAGGCATGGGATCTTATTTGAGGTTTCTTCTACTCGGGATTGCTTTGAAGAAGGAATTGCATCTATCACCTTGTTGTAGCTACAAATAACCCTTGATTTTTGTCTCAATGTTAAGTTATGTGCATCCAAGCCTCTGATATAATTCTCCTGTGCTTGCCTTTCCTCAATTCTTAGCTTTTCATTCAGACTAGCTTGTGTGGAGTCTAATTTCCTCTTGATCAAATTAATGTCCAGATTTTTGCTATCCATGTGGAAATTTTTTAGCTTATCCTTCATTATTCTAAGCCTCCTCTCACATTTTATTCTTGCACATTCGAGCTCATTCCGTCCTGCGTAAGCTCATGAAAGTCCTCATGCTATGCCAAAAAATTAAGAAACCTGAAGGGGGTTGATATCAATCGGGAAGTGGTATGAGATTAATGGCTTATTGAAAAGTGCTTTACTTCCTTGGAAATCAGTTAACCAGACCTGATTAACTAGGGGTCTATCCAACTTTCTTCTGAGAAACCACTTCCCTTGTTGTTAGCTGCTGACATTAGCTCCTAATCTATTGCTAATGACTGATAGTTGATAGCTATCAACAAATATTTGTTAGTTGAATATTATACAGCATTTCAGAAAATCAATGGTAGCTTTTGTATTGAAATGAAAATTAAAATAACTCTAGCATGTGTATAGTCTTTTTAATTAGAAGCTTAGTGACTTGGAAATCATCAGATATGCATAAACATAACCAAATTTGACATGTACATATCAAATATTTTTTAATTGACATTTGCGAAAATGTGGAAGTCAGTTATAATAATAAACTTCAACCCGTTGAAGTTTTTATTGCTTTCCAAAAGCTTATTTCAACAAGCCATGCACTAAAATATAACTTGAACAACAAACCTCAGATTCTGATGGATCCAACAAAACTTTAGAATTCAACGTACAACTGGTCCTTATTATTAGGCCTTTTAATGATCTTATATTTCCTTTTACTTCAGCATAGAGTAGGATAAAATTAGAAGGTAGGACTAGGCGATGCTAGATATAGCAGCCACCGGTAGCTTCTAGGTAAATCCACCTGCAGTATAAAGTTTATCAAGAACACAGTAAAAGATCTTACTCTTCAAATAATTAAATTTGGTCCTCCTCAAAGATGCAGTTTATTTAAATAGTCCGTTATAATGGACGGTTAAACCATGTTGGATATCTTTCTGGATGTTTAAAGTTTATCATCCAATTTTGTTGTTCAAAAGCTATGCAGTCACTTCATTCTTTTCGAAATTTTTATCTCCTCTCATTTTTCTTGATCAATAATGGTAGTTCTGTTCTTTCTCCAATATTGAAGATGGAAGGGTGAACTATTCATGAAAGAGTAGGGTGGTCTGGGTTCGGCTTTCTGGCAACAGTTCAAAGTTTCTAATCTAGCTGCAAAGTTGAACTATCTCCATAGCTTTTCTCCAGAGAAGTCGATTCTATTGAAATTATTGTTTCTAACCTAGTTTTGATATTTACTTTCCATAATTCTCTTTTCTTAGAACCCTCTTTCTCGCTAGTCTTGTTCAATTAGTTAATTATGTTTCCAATGTGCTGCTTATAGTGGCAATACAAGAGCAAAGAGCTGCCTCAGCAACAGCTATTGGCTCAACTATGGAGGACTCCTCACCACATAGAGACAAGGTTGAAGAGAAATTTGAGTCTCTTGGTCTTCAAATTCAGCATGTGCCAATAGATGTGGAGCACATCAACCCAGAAATGAAACGTTCATTGATGCAAGCAGAATTTCATCTGGAAGATAGGATCGAAGTGGCTCCCAGTGTTGAACACCAGTTCATTCCAAGTTTCAGCAGGCAGTCTCCTCTGCATCAAAACCACTTGTCGGATAATGCTGTGTCTGAAAATCTCGCTTCGCTAAGAAATGGCTGTGATGATGATGTATGCGTCTCATTGCATTTGGGTGACAATTAAGCAAAAGTCAGGTGCCTTAATGTATCAACTTAGTACTGAGGAACAATAGAAAAATGCATTTAGTCAGAGGTTCGCAGATACTGAATTACTTTGCAGGGATTGCATTGTGTTATTGTTGCTTAAAATTGCTGGTCAAACAAATGGGCATTTGCCGCATAAATTTAATGTTCATTTGGTCAGTTAAAACATGGTTCGCTGATCAACGTTTGGGTTTGGCCTACTGACCGTTTTTTTTTGGGAAAAGATGTTTGACCAATATTATACAGAATGGGTAAATGGTCTAGTGGTATGTAATAGTTTACTTGTTTTTGTTAGATTGGGGTATTACGTAGTAGGGATCACAAAGGACAAACTAGGTTATTGAAGATTGGAAGGGGTATCGCTTAAAACAGGACAAGCAACAACTACAATTCCTATGTTTTAGTACATAGGGAGTGCTCCAAATTCTACTTGACCATCTAAATCTGGATCAATACCAGCAAAAACATCTCTGAATATGACTTCTTCAGACTTCGTCATGCCATGTTCCCAGAACTAGATTCCTCCCTGGTATATGCCTATCTTGATTATCCTTTTAAAACGTAACATTAATGCCTTATACGATTTTACACATTTGGTTGACCTTTTGTTTTTGTCAACAGACATTTCTTCGACTAGGGATGCCTCGTAAAAGTTTTATCAAAAGGTCAATACAGTTGAAAGCCACGAACACTCCCAACAAACATTAACAATTGGTATACAAAAGATGGTCTTTAATTATACCACAAAGTCTTTTCTTTTATGATTTTTCCTATATTGAAAAGTGTTGGTTTTTGATATACAAGAAATAAGTTGATTGCTCATTTTGTTTTTTTTTCCTCAAATGCATTCTTTATTTTATATTTATTTGTTTGATTATCTAATTAATAAGATAAAAGTATATTGAATTAATATATACTGCAAATGAATTTATAATAATGACATGTGTATTACACTTATATCTAATTCTTGATTGCTATTATGCTAAGACTCAACATTAATAAAGCAAAAGATTATCTTACCTTTTGTTTCTTTCTTATAAAGAAAAAATAAATCATATAAATTAAAGTATAAAGATTTTTAAATTGGAATGTTTACTAGAAAACAAGTTAATTGAATTAACCTATTATGAGAATTATGTATAGAATATCCTTTGTACATGACGAATGTATAACTGATCTTTAAACTTAAGATTTCTAAGGTATTTTATATAGAAATCATTATAAATCTATCATAATTATGAGTATATCAATTATTAATCATTGATCATAATATGATTATATGAAGTGATTAATATAAAATTAATCATATAAATTATTTAAGGGTAATGATTCAATATTCTCGTTAGTATAAATTTGAAAAATCTTAGTTAAGGTAAAATAATACTTAAAGAAATTTAAATATCATTAAAAGAATTAATTAACGCAATTGGAGAACTAACATTATTATACTCAAATAGAGTAAAAAATAAATTTATGTTTAATAAAAAATTATATGATTAAATTATACGAAAAAAATCATACAAGAAGTCGTTAGTCAAAACTACTTTAATATTTTAAATATTTGTATGATCATGATATGTTATTAACTGTCAATTTTAATCTATAAATATTGATTGATATTTTGTTACCTATAATATTTTAGTATAAAACTATAGGCAAGTGGACATATTGTTTTACACTAGTGCAATAATGAGTGGAGGTTGGTTATAGGAGAAAAGGTATAAATATTACAAGTTATATGGGATAGAGTATTGGCCTGTCAAATATAGGCATACAAGACAATTGTTAGTAGCAGAAATGACGATACTTTGGTGGATATGTAACATTACCAGACGAGATAACGTCTAGAATTGAATGGTGAGAAATAGACTACAGGTAGTTAGTATTGCAGACAAGTTAACAGAAACTAGGCTTAGGTAGTTTGAACATGTGTGCAGGAGGCCCTCTGATGCGCTAATACGAAACGGTGAGAGAATAACCCTTAGTGAATACAAGAGGAGAAAAGGAAGGCCTTACAAAAACTGTGGGGAAGTGATCAAGAAGGATTTGTTAGAGTTGGTTCTTACTGAGGTAGTGGCTAGAAATAGAGAAGTATAGCGTGATTGAATAAGAGAAAAGGATTGACCTTTAAAGTTCGCCAAACCAGTATAGTAGTTATTTGGCGATGTTACGTGAGATACGCAGATTCTTGCGTAGGAAGTCCAACCCAACGTCCGCTCTCCCTTTTCTAAATATAAGTCTTGGATAAGGCTTACGGGCATTCAACCTGGCTTCCCAGGATAGGTGTACGGGGACAGTAGGATTGTCATACCTCCGGGGTCTTTGAACAAGGACTCCTAACTTAATTAGAGACAAGAAGAGTCGGACTGTGCAGCTTATTAGGTACTCGCAGATATGGACTTCATCAGGTATACCCTGTTCCTTTTTATTTTATTTTTATTTTCATTTATTTATGTAGTTATTGTAATTTTATTGACGTAATAATACACCGTATTAGTTTTACCTTTTTTTTTGTAACTTGCATCATTTTTATATTGTCTCATTTGCATGTAGGTCTATCGGAAACGACCTCTCTACTATGTAAGAGTAAGGCTGCATACTATCGGACCTCTTCAGACGTCATTTTATTGCCGAATTTCGGACTGGGTGTGATGATGATGATGATGATGATGATGATGATCTAATATTACTAGTATTAATTATGAAGTGATTATTAGTTGATTGAAACTAAAATTAAATCAAACTAATAAATCAAAGTATTGCCAAAGACAAACTAATAAGTTATCAACAAGAATAATTAAATAATAATAAATTTATTAGATCTCCCTTGGCATCATCTTATACCATTGATTCACCTCTTTAGAGAATGTATTATTTGAAATAACAAAGTTTCCTAGTGTAATGAAATATCATTTGTCGATATATAACCATCTATTGCTTGATTAATTAATTGTTATTTCTATCTAATTGATACCTTTAAGAATGTACTAAAATTTTCAAAACTTTAGAAAAGGTTTCTCTAATACCATGTCCATAACATGTAGGTCTATATCTATTACACCATTCAATACTGAAAATATGTTCTTAGGTCAACTTTCATATAGGTTCTTTCGACAATGTCTACCCAAATTAAAATGAAGTTTAAAATTTTGCTTGTAACTAACTAGCATTAAGAACACACATATAAATCATAAATATAGAACTCTTTTATTATTGAAATGAAAAATAACAAACAAAAGTAACAAGAACTCCTTGTAAGGTATCCCCTGGATGATGATATGAATCTCTTGATGTGAGTTGCTTCTTTATAATAATTTTGATCTTCTTTGAATGATAAAAATAATAAGAGATGCATATTATAGAGCATTTTTTCCTAAATAACTCTAAACTTAATCACAAGATTAAAAATGTTAAAATAAACTAAACTATCTATATTTTTTAGGGTTTTTATGTTTATGTATATAATTATATCGTAAAAATAATGTAGGAAACAATTGTATCTCAAGCTGTATATCACATTACTTTTCTAGGTCACATCACACGGTCTCCCATCTAGCCACGTTTGAGGTTGTGTATCACACTATTTGTTATCGACTAATTTTAGAGAGAGAAATATGTTATAATATACTCATGTCTTACATAGTGTTTCCTTTAGAAATTTCTCTACCATTTACTGCAGTTTCATTTTGCCTGTATAATACATTTTGTTCTCAACATCATCTTTCCAACTTGATCCCTCAACAAGGTTGAATTTATGCAGAACACACCTTGACCCATAGCCATATGTTAGGTTGTGTTTGATCTTCCAACTAATAATTTATATCTACTGTAGAACACACCCTAATATACAGGCATATGCCAAGCCATGTTTAGCTACAATTGATTTTCATGATATTTTCCTTATAAACTCTTCCAGTGCTTGTCCAACATCATTCTTCAAGTAACTTTTCTATAATTACCTAAAAATAAAACAAATTCAATTAAAACAAGGTAATTTGGGTATAAAGAATATCAAAATGTTAAGCAAAATATAAATTAAATTCATGCTTACCAAATGATACTTGTCATTAAGCGTATATAAATTAAATCCTTCTTTTACTTTCGAGTTTATTAGTTAATTTAGTATAAAGAAAATAAGAGTAAATCCTACGAGAAAAGTTAATTGACTAATTTAGTTTATTAATTATAATAACTTTAATTAAAAATGCTCCAACAAATCAATCTACATTTTTTAAAAAGAGACAATTTTACATCCTAATAATTTTGTTTATATGAAAGAAATTCCATCCTAAAGGAAGAAACATGAGCAACGCACTAACAAATAATATCCTCCTTAACCAAAATTATTAATATACAACATTAAAACTTAAGAAAATAAACTTGCAATACATTCACACAATCAACATTCAATAACTGGAAATTATTGTATTTGACACAAATCATGATCATCAAAATATATATGGAGCTGGAAATTTTAATGGTGAAATCAAATTATACAAATCCTGACAATTTTTAGTTAGACAATCCCTGTTTTATCTTGTAAAAATTTTAAAGTAATCCTAATTTAGCACTTACACATCTAATTATATTAAGACATATATCTTTACAAAATTCAACTTATAAAACATCTTTTGATAAACTAATACAACATTAAAAGAAAATTCCAAACTACCACAATATATATTAACCATGTTTTGATCAACATTTTCATATGCAATATCCAATACATGGTTCTTTCGTGTAAAAGACATTAAACTATACTATTTTTCAAGTTAAGAAGAGATAAACATACATAATAAAGAATCCTAAACCAAAATAATCATAAATAACGAAACCTATGAATTTAGTTAATTATATAACTAAAAATAAAAATATAAATCTAACCTAATATTTACAAATGAACAATCATGTTTCAAATTTTAGTTTAGTCATGTAATTTCGACATATCCAAGATAATCTGAGACATTTAACAAATTAAATGTAAAAAACCAACCAGCTTGTTCCTACCTATCTGTTTTCATTCTTTAAAATTGAACCAACTCAACTCAAGCGTCAAAAACACGTTAAGAATAAGAGAACATAATTAATAACTGAAATTTGTCTGACAAACATCGAAAATCTAGCCCATACAACTCCAAATGATTCACTAATTCTACTTATCATATTTAAATTATCAAGGATGTCTCCAATCAAATAAGAACATGAATAAAAACAATAAAAAATTCCAACAATTGTACACTATTAAATCCACTCAGTAATCAATTGAATTAAATCAAAAAATAATATCCTAAATAGTCAAAACAACATGTCTAAACTAGAATTTGATAGTTAAGAATAAATTAAACATAAGAAACTAGGAGCAAAGAGAGTAGTGTTTTTGGAAAACTCATTCAATTTTTCTCCCTTCACAGACCTTGGATCAGCCTGAAAGGTCTAAAATTTCTTCCTCTACCAGTCACAAACTAGCTCAATCTTAGTGGTTTGTGGCTTTTTGAACACTCCCACACCTCCTTGTGCTAGCTCCTTGCTTCAATTGCCTTTGACAGATGAAAAATCCTCTTTGAAATCTGACCTATGCTTGGAATTCTTTCTCATCTTTCTCCTCCCAAGCTGTCGTTATAGCCTTAGAAACACATCCCATCTGTTGCATGTTATTGGATTAAGATGAACCTCTAGTTATCTTCTTCCATTTTAAAAGGATTTGGATGAGTTTTTACTTATCTCTTCCATTTTGAAGAGATTTGGTGCAGATAAAATCGAGTGGCTAAGTCTCCTTCTCCACCCTTGATGCTAATTTCTCCTTCTTCTCTACGTTTTGTGTTTTTATTTTTTTTAGTATTTTGTTTCCTCTAGTTCCATAACATTTTGGTCCTCTTATGGTGCTGTGTCATTTTGCTTCTTCTGGTTGCTGCATTTTACTCTTTTTCTAGTGGGAGAGAAATAAGGAGAGTGGGGGTTTCAGAGAACTCATTCAATTTTTCTCACTTCGCAAACCTTAGACCAACCTTAAAGGTTTGAAATTTCTTCCTTCAATAGTCTCAAACCAACTTAATCTCAATGGTTTGTGGCTTTCTAAACACTCCACACCTCCTTGTCCTAGCTCCTTGCTTCAATCGTCTTTGACAAATGAAAAATCCTTTCTAAGATCTCACATTTGTGTGGATTTCTTGCTCATCTTTCTCCTCGCAAGCTGGTATTTTTATAGCCTCAGAAGCATACCCCAACTGCTACATGTTACTGGATTCAAATGAACCTCCAATTATCTTCTTCCATTTTAAATTTATTTGGATGAGTTTTTGCTTATCTCTTCCATTTTGAAAAGTTCTAATGGAGATAAAATCGGGTGGGTGAGTCTCCTTCTCCACCCTCGATGCTAATTTCTCCTTCTTTTCTGCATTTTATGTTATTATTTTTTTTGTGTTTTGTTTCCTCTTATTCCGTTGCATTTTGTCCTCTTATGGTGCTATGTTGTTTTGCTTCTTTTGGTTGCTACATTTTACTTCTTTTCTAGTGGGCTGCTTTACTACCTTTTCCCCTTTCCTTCTTTACGTTTTGGCTCTGCATTTTGTTTCCTTTGATGTATTTTTTACTTTTGGTTCTACATTTTGGTAGATGTTTTTCTCCTTTGGATTTTAAATTTTGGACTCATTTAGCTGCTGGATTTTGGGTTATTATTTTTTTGTTGGGCTACTTCTTTGTTTTGGGATTTTTTTTTCTAGGATGAACTTCATTTTAGGCCAACTTTTGTTTTAGATTTTTTCTTTAAGTCCACCAAGCCTACAAGAAAATATTTAGTACAAATTAAATACTTTTTTAAAATAAATAAAAATAAACAATTTGAGTAGTTAATGATAAAATGTAATAATTTAACCCAAATTTGCTATGTAAATAATATAAGATATAAAATATGCTGTAATTTCTACTTATCAAATTCTCCTACACTTAGTTTTTGGTCATCCTCGATCAAAACAACACTATAATGCAAAATATGAATCTAGTTTACCACCATACCTCACATAGAAGAAATTAGATTAAAAAAATGAACAACAAATAGAAAAATTTGTTTACGAAAATCATGTCATAGCATGTTCAGAATCGATTTAATCGTTAACATAACATCTTTTAAAACTTCTTCAAAATCTCAACTTTAACCTCACACTTCAGAAACATTCACACCTCATCTTAATAAAGTTAGTCTATAAGCAATGTTGGTATATTGATTTTACGTACAAAGCATTTTAATTTGACTTGAATTAAAGTTTTTTTAAACTAGCTCTTAACACAATAGGCACACTACCCTTTGTGTTAGGTTCATCTTCTCACCTTACTTATGATCTAAAAGGAGCACTTGGTCCCTTTTCCTTAAGTGTTTCCTCAGTAACTATTTTTGGTCTTAAAGGGGCATACTTGATTATTAACAATAACATTTTCATAGGAAATTAAATTTTCAAGGTATTTCTCCAATATTCAAAAGTAAATGAAAATCACCAAGGATACTAGACATTGTTAAGTTGATTAAACTTCTGACCTTAATGCCATGAATTAAAATAAGACTTCCAATCACTTATAGACTAAATTTATCAAATGTGGGTTAATTCTCTTAAGCATGAGCCTAAAATTAAAAAAAAGAGTTTTAAAACTTGTTATGTTAAAGAAAATAACCTATGCAACTTACTAATCCATCAACTAGAATGTTAAAATTTATTGTTCTTTTATTTTGGTAATAAAAGTTAAACATGCCTATAAAACAAAACAATGTCAAAACTAACTAGCCTAAGCAAGAAATCTAATTTCCTAGACAATATTTTTACCCTATTTTTTAATTTTCAATTTTTATAAATAAAATGCACAAAACAACCAGGTTACATTTCAAGTACCTTACAAGCTTCGTATATGGAAATAAATTTGAAGATATATAGGCCTTGAGAGCCTTTTAAAGCAAGACATCTTTAGGAGGTTGAACTATGGTTTGTTCTTCTTTACAAGGGGTGGGCATTAAAAAGATTAGTGAAACTAAAAGGAGCAAATTCAATAATAGGAGGTTCTCCTAAGGCTAAAGATTACACACATTAAGAGATAGTATAAGAAGAAGGGGAAGAAGAGGCTCTAGCAACTAAAGGTAGGAATGAGAGGGAGGGGAGAGTAGCTAGGGCAGAGAAGGAAAGGGTACTCTTAATATGTTTGTCTGCTTGATGTTTGATTAGATGAAAGATATTATAAGGAACAAAAAAAAAGTAAGAAGAATATGGAGAAAGGTTTCCAAAAAGGTTTCCACACATAATAACAATTAAGGCAACGTAGAAAGTTTTAAGCCAATGAAAAATACACCCTTAGCCAATATAAGCAAAGGCTTAGCACAAAAATAATAATAAAAGGTGGAAAAAGTCAGAGGAGATGAGAAGCAAAGGAGACAAAAGTAGAAGGATATGGAGGAAGCTGCAAGGATTCCAAAGCCTTAGAAACTAGAATTTAGGACGAATCCATATCTAAGGCCTTGGAGAGTTAAAAAAGAAATAGCTCTCTCTCACATTATCCATATTAGAGTTAAGAAGCTAATAAAAAAATTTACACAAGTTGGTTGGAATTCATCAAAAGTGGTCCCATAAATAGAGAATTAATCTATGAACACTTCCATAATAGTGTCAATAAAAAATAAAAAAAGCCTTCACGCATATTGAAAAGTGGTAGGAGAATTACAAAAACCAAATGACATTTTTTCATAAGTAAAAATTCCATAAGGTCATATAGACTTAGTCTTTTCTTGGTAATTATGGTGGATAAGGATTTGGAATAAAACTAAACAACCATCCATATAATAGAAATAAGATTGCTTTTCCAACCTTTTATATATCACCCACATACCACCTAAGAGGATGTAAGGATGTCACCCAATACATATCTAAACAAAACAAGACATTCTAAAAATTTCTTATAAACAAGGCAACAAGCTTTACATTCATCGGTTGTTGACATAAATAAATAGAATACATTATACACATTGTAATTTGTCATAAGCATGTTTTAAATCCAAATTCATTATGTATTAAGTTTATTACAAACCATTTGCACCAAAATAAAAATATGTCTTATACATTGATTACAGTTCAAAAACAACATAAACAAACATTTTACAAATTACATCACATCCTTCATTAACCATTGAGGTTGGTCTTAGATCTTCTTATTAGAACCTACATGGAGTCAAAACCACCATGCTAAGCATATAGCTTAGTGTGCAAATAACTAAACAAGATATAAAATGAAGATTATTTTTAACAATCGTCTAACATTCACGTGTACTGAATCAGATCATATCATAAGCAGTCTTTAATTATTCAAATTAAAAAGTGATTAGTCCAATAAAAACAACAAAACAGAATATAATTCATCATAACAAAATACACATGCATAAGAGCAAATCATATAAGTATAAGAACAGAACATCATTACTTCATAATAGAACTTAAAAGTCTAAGAATAGGATATAATTGTGTTAGCACTAAACAAAACTTGTAGCAGATTAGAATTTATCTTGTATCAAATCAAAACTTAGCTTGTTACAGATCTGAACATATATCAGAACACAAAACAAATTATCCTGCTAGTCCTTTATACAGAAGTGGGTAATCGGACCAGAAAAGAAGATTCCTATGATTGGTATCACAAAACAGAAGAGACTTATGTCTCAATACTAGAAGACATTATTGTGTCAAATATCAAAAGACACCGTCATGTCAAGTATATAAAACAATTTAATGTCAAGTTACATAAGACACCTTAGTGTCATAGAAGCAATTGTAAATCCTTTTAGGCATGCCTATTTACCTTCAACTAGGACTTGGCAGTTTTAAAATAAAACATTTTAGATTTCATAATCACATATAGATGATGTAGTGCATAACATATGACTTTATTCCATTTTGCTCAAATTGAACATATTCATTCACATTTGATCAAACTTATCATGCCTAACAAACATAAACATTTGCAATAATGCACAAATGAATACATTAAGTAATTACACATTACATGTATTCACACAAGTTCCTAATTCACACACATTAACAAATAACACATTATTTTTGTTTCTTTAAATCACATTAGCATTCATAAGTATACTTCATTCCTTTAATAACTCATAAGTTTCAAAATTAGACACTTTGATATCAAATAACACCTTCCTTAAGTTATTACCTCAATTAATAATCCAAATCTTAAATTAACTAATTCCATATCAAACTAGGTTTATTTTACACCCTAATCAAGTCCAATTACATCATCATAAAGTGTCTTAACCTTATATAGTTCAACATTTGAACAAACCAACCTTTTCTCATTCCTAAGCATTTCCCATGAGCATAGGAGGCCATATAAATCCCACAATCATGGGATGAGTGGACCGAAGGTTCACTCACCCATAGCCTTCAATTTTTCTTTAAACTGTAACTCCTTTATACTCTATTCAATACACCTTCATCAAAGTCCATTCATTTCACCTCAATTATACTTTAATTATACTTCAATTCCTCATCCAATTCATGTCCAAATCCAATTAAAAAATATTCATTAGGTAGCTCATAAATCATAATCTTTCATGCATCATAACCAAAACAAAATTTGCCATGTGAAGCTCACTTTTCCAACACTCATTTATCAACATCATAACACATATGCTATGTCGATTCAATCATCATATAACTTGTATTAATACATGCTATCAAGTTTAGAATTCCCTTACCTATTTAACTTCAAATTTCAACTCTAAAGAACTAGCTAATCTAACCCTTCCAATTAACCATCACGCATCCAAGATCAAGATGCAAATCTTAGCACTAAGAAAACAACATAGAAGACAACAAGATCTAGCTTTCTTAATGCAAAATCTTGCAAAGATTCCAAGTGATGATGATGCAAATTGAATCAAAAATCACAGGAGTTGTCATAGAGTGAGAGATTTCAATAGAGAGGAGCAAAGGATATAGATAAGGCAGAAACATCAAAAGTGAAAGATGATTCATCACTTCCCTAACTCTTTTGAAGCAAGCTATCTTGGTTTATAATGGCCATATGTCACACATGAAGGTAAGCTACTTGTCCTTCAATGAAGTCATCTATATGTCTTCATGTGTGGCTGCCAAATGTCACAATTCTATTAGGACATTTGTCACTTAATTACTAATACCAAATGTCACTAAATGTATAGGCCTGATCATCCCAATTTCCATGTATCAACTTGTCTTGACAATTTTCCTATTCCAAATGTACATTTTCATTCATCAATTTCCAATGGTAAAAACTAATTCCAAGTTACTAATTATGGTCCATCAAAACAAGATCCAAGAATTTTACAATTCACAATCATAATACGATTTTAACACCTAACTCATATACTTTCATGAATATGTAACATTCCTACTACGGTGTAATTTGGGGCCTTACATTTTAAACATTTGATCAATGAATAGAAAGGGAAAATGATCTTATTAGGATGTTCGATTCATAATCTATGAACATCCTCCAACTCTTTACTACTCTAGTGAGTGTTAATTTATCATTCTCATTATTTATAACAGTAATTATTCCTTTTTTTGAAACTACTTAGATAGGCTAACCCATTCACTATTAGAAATAGGATATATTATTCTAATGTCCAGTAATTTAAGCACTTTCTTCTTAACCATTTCCTTCATCTAAGGATTCAATGTCCTTTGGTGTTTAACAGAGTGATTATGATCATCTTCTAATAGTATCTTATGCATTTAAATAGATGGGTTAATTCCTTTAATATCATCAATGGTATACCTTATAACATTTTAATGCAACCTATGAACTTTTAATAATTTCTAATCTTAGATTTGCTTAGGTTTGCATTCACAATCATAGGTTATATTAAGTTAGGTCTCAGGAACTCATACATAAGAGTGTAAAGGAGAGGTTTAAGTTCTACATATGGATTTTTCTCTTCTCTCTTATTAGGTAAGGAGTTATCTTTTACCAAGTACTCTTCAAATTATCTAGTTTTATGTTTGACTAACTCCTCTCTCACTATTTAGTAGTCATATCAATCCTATAAAAAGAAATTCTTAGAGAATAATACTTAATAGAACTAGGTAAATTAAATTCATCCTTTCCGTCACCTATAGTTAAAGAGAGCTTTCTATTCCTTACATCAATAATAACTTCAATTTAGCTAGGAAAGTTCTCCAAAGTATAATGGGGATTTAAGCATCCTTGTTTATCTCTAAAAGAAAAAAGTTAGTTGGAATAAAAATCTTACCGACCTTGACACTGGATATTTGATGAAACGATCCACCAACTGTAAAGTTACAATAGTGGGCTTCAAATCTTTCATCCAAAGCTTCCTATAAATTGATAAAGGCATGAGATTTACACTTGCCCCTAAATCACATAAAGAATAATTAAAGCTCGTATCATTGATGGCATAAATACTGGAGAAAATGTCACTATCCCTTAGTTTAGGAGGCAAATTATTTTAAATTATGGCACTATACTCCTTAGTTAAAACCATAATTTCATAGTTCTCAAGCTTTCTTTTGTTAGTTAATATCTCCTTCAAGAATTTAGCATAGGAGGGAATTTCTTTCAAGGCATCAGTGTAGGGGATATCAATATATAACTTTTAAAGAACATCTAAAAACTTCCTAAATTGTTTATCTAATTTGGAGGAAGGGTATAAGAGGTTTGTCATTTTTTTGGGAAATATACTTAGTTTCTTCATTCTCTTATTCTTTTTTCTCACTAGTCCTATATTTCTCCCTCATTTTCTCCTTTTCACTATTCTCTCCATCTTTAAAGTCTCTCTATTTAAGGCCATCTAGTATCTTTATACTCCTTAAGGTTATATGCTCACAATGCTTTTTCAAATTCTTATCTTTGAGGAAGTTATGCAAATTAGACTTATAACATTTTGCTATGGATAGCTATACAATCCTTTTTAGAGTTAAGACTCCTTATCTCCTCCTTGAATTCTTCTTTTTACTTGGCTTGAATGGTAAGGAATTTCTATAAAAGGGACTTCAAGTTTGAATTTTGGGGAGGGATTAAATGATTTAGCCTAGAAATCAAGTGGTTGCTTATTTTAAGTTGCAAAGTTAAACCTACTTTCATAAAATAGATAGGGGTGGCTTATCTAACTAGGATTGTAAGCATTTGAAAATGGATTATTCTTCATGTTGGGATTGTTAATAAAGTTAATTTTTCTCAAATAGGGATTATGAAAAAATTGGTTCCTTAAATGACGATATGCAGCTCAATGTTCTAGGGATCCATTTATGTACCTCAAACCACTTTAGTAGCACCAATATCACTAATATTAATAGTATCAAATTTTTAGGATAAGGTTTATATCTTAGTAATAAAAAGATTCAAAGAATCCAAATCATACTTACCTAGAATATTCATGATATGACTTTCTCGCTTAATTAATGTTAGTGATTCTAAGCCATATCCTCTACGAGGTTATACGGTTCATTCACTATTTTGCTCATCAAAGCTCCACTAGTAGGAATATTGATATCAATCTTTATATTATAGGTCATTCCATTGTAGAACACAAAAACAATCCATCATTTCTCTAAACCATAGTATGTATAAAACCTCAACAACTCCCAACATCTCTACCATGCCTCAGCAAATTGTGTAATTATGTTTACTTCCTCAACTTCTATTCTCCTTTCAGTTCTTCTTCTTATGTTTAAAGTTTTCTTGATATTAGCGTCTAAATTTATAAGATTTCTAGGGCTATCGAAACTACATACACAAGAGATGATATGTAAAAAAGAAAGGAAAAATATTAAATAAATATTGAAAATAAAATGAAAATAATACAAAATAAATAAAAAATGTCTAGTCTATTCAATTTGAAAGTTTGTAAATTTTAACACCTAATCCCTGATAATAATTCCAAAATTTTTTATGTTATTTTACCATAAATGCATGATATAATTGTAGCTAGCACAGGCGAATACAGGTTGATCCCATAAGGATTATCAATTAACTGCATGCTATGTATAAACATAATAAGTTAGAGTAACCTTTACAAATGGATGAATAATGAAAGTAAAACAAATATTAAAATCTAAATACTAATGCAAAATAATGATCAAGAATGCACAAAACTATAAATTAACTAGATTTAGACAAGTTTTCCCTAGGATTTTACTATATTTATTTTCACATCTAATTCAATGAATTATTATAGTTTCTTAAACCAGTAAAAGTTCTAACTTAGACTATATTATATCTTTAGATATATGATCCCCATTTAGAGGCTAATAAACTAAAATCTCTTTTGAACCTAAACAACCTATGACTTTCTTTTGAATAGATCACACTTAACCCTTTTTATTCACATTATAACCTAAACTTGATGTATGAATCATATATTGAATCTTCCACTTTTGCTCCTTCAATTCATTCAATTTAAAATCATGAATAAACCTAAGAAAACTATAATTTCATTATTCAAAGAATAAATAGAAGTATGTCACATTATAGGTTTTACATACGTAAATCTATATACCAATTATGTCATATGAACATAGAGAACATCAATTTAAAAACAATAAAGAAAAATGATAAAGAGATCATTTCTTGAATCTTGAAATCTCAAAAGAACAATTGAAGGCTTCCTCTTTCTCCAAAGAATAGTGAATTCTTGATTAAGATCAATGTAAAATAACTTTAAATTGACACTTGATTTTTTCTCTAGCCAAAACTCTTCTTTTCTACCTCTTTTTTTGGTCAAAAACAAGAAACCCTAAGTTTTAATGAGTTACACAACCTAAAAAATAGGTCTATATAACTGGCCATGTATTCTATAAAATTCTTCAAAGAACACAAATGTATATATGAGACTATATTTGACACTTTGTTCTTTACAAAGGGGGTAATGGAGAGCATGTAGTGTAAGCTAGAGTAAAAAATGCAACAACTTTTATAAAAAAAAAAGACTTAGTACATTACCATGCTATTTGGTTTAGTACATTACCATGTTATTTGGTTCTTATCAAATCTTCCAAAATTGATCCATTTAAATCCATTTATACTCCAACTTTGATTTTTTTTCCTTTTATAGGTAGAAATATGATCTAAAATGGAAAAAATTTTAAATTAAGAATCATATCCTTCAAATTTATCCAAAACATAAGCAATATGCTATAAATATAATGCTAAAAATAATGTATGTCTGGCATGTACCAATTCTACTTTGATTTTGAGTCATGTTGTACTTGTATAAAAATTTAGTAGCAAAACACTATTTCATGTGTTTGTCTTAAAGTTTCACTCTAATAGCAACCTAAGTCTTAGCTAAATATTTTGTAAAAACTAGATAATCTAAATTTCGAAGATTAGTTTAGATATTCCTCCTTTGTAAAATACTCCTAAAGTAGAAAAATTTGGCATGAACCAAACAAATAAACAATACAAAAGTTTAATGAAAAAGGAAAACTAAAACCTGAAATTGAGTTTGAGTTTAAGGAACTCAATTAGAACAGCAAAAAGAAGAAAAATTTGGCAAGAATGATATAAAGGTCAAAGGAGCAAGACAACTAGATAAATAGAATTCTTTTAATAGTATGTTTCTTTATCTTTATTGGAATAGGAATAAACTTTTTCTTACAATGACTGATGCAATTACCAACCCCTTGTCTTTATTTTTAAAAGAAACTTTAGGGAAGATTTTCCTTATAAAACTTTGTTAGACCTTTTTTTTATTGATTTGAAATTCAACAAAATGAGGAACACAAACTTAAAAACAATTTGTTCTTAAAGAGATTTAATGTCAATATAACGAGACCTAGGACTATTCTATCAATAATAGGTTAACTTAAGTCTATAAACACAAATATAATGAAGAAGATATTAATCATTATACTTTAGAAAAATAAGGGATTATGAGGTATACAATCCCAAGGTGTTGATTTCCACTAGCAAGCTAGATACGATTGAAGTTTTTAGAGAAACTTAAAAAAGAGCACTCTAAAAAGTGGAAGAACTTAATGGATTTGAATAATTAATAATATTTTAATCAATACATTACAAGCATAAATAATCCTCTTATATGTATGAAATACTTAAAATTAGAGTTGCAAAAGAAAGTAAACACTCAAAATATCAAAACCAATTTTAATTATGGCACAAGTCAGATGCCTATGTTCAATAATTACTTGTGCTAGTTTTATTCTAGAAAACTAATATATAAACCGAAGATGAGTTCAACTGTGGTTACAAGTTGAACTTTGATGCTAATTCTTTTATGGAACTTTAGATTACAACTCAGAAGAAGACTAGTTTTAGTTATAAATATGACTCTAGTGACAATTACTCTTTGTTTCTTGTCACTCTAACATTCAATACAAGATAGGTGTTAATTCTTTAACTTACTCATTCAATTGGATCATCATAATAGGTTTAACTTTAACCTCATGAAGTAGCAATGTCTCACTCCTTATGTAGACATCAAGCATTAAATTGTTTAGGGCTTTTTTATTCTTTTTTGTTTTACTTCTTATCAATAGTCCTTTATGTCCTTGAAATGATTTCTAGTAGCCTTTCAAGCTCAAGTAGTAGATGCTTGGTATTGTAAAATAAATTTATGAAGTATTTCTATTAAGCTAATTATAAAAGAATTATAAATAAAAAAGTTAATTGTATATTGTCCTTAATTTATATAATATGAAAGAATAATGAAAATAAATGGAAAATAATAGAAAGGAGGTAAGGATAGTTGGTACTCACTTAATAATATAAGATTATTGTCTTTTTCCAATGCCGTCAATATTTTTCCAAGGTTGGTGCAATCCATTATCTACATTAGCACATAGTGGTGTTCTGTAATTTGGGCAACATGTCCTATATAACTTGCAAAACTCCACGAAATCTTAGTTTTAGTAACATAATAATAATAAAATAGTGAAAGAACTTCAAAATGAACTTAAATCCATGAGTTTAAAACTTTAAAACAAACTAAAAGTATTAGTATAGATCTTAAAAGCTATCAAATTAATAAAAATAAAAATATTGAATTGCCTTCAATAAATGCTTCTTTATTAGTCTTTTAACCAAACTTCTTTCTAAAATCTTTCATTCATCATGGATCAATAATTAAAGGTTTGATTCCAATCTTCTTCCAAAAAAAGGGTTCATTAGCTTCCACATGTTTTATTATAATTGCATTTTCACCTTCTTGTCTTAGTATGACACAAGTCTCTAATAAGTCTTATATGATTGTTTCCTGGATAATATCAATCACATATGTAGAGAAGCCATTATCATCTTTTTCAATAATAATTTTCAAAGCTTTGGACATTTCAAAAGCTACTTCCCTATCCCTTACCATAAATATTTCCTTTCCATCATGCACATTTATTATAGCCTTAGTAGTTGTTAGGAAAGATCATCCTAAGATCACAAAAAATTCTACTTTATCCTTTATATGCAAAACCAAAAAGTCAATTGGAAAAATAAGCTTATCAACCTTAACCAAAAAATATCTTTTACGATGCCCCTATGATACTTAATTGATCTGTCCATAAATTGAATACTTATCATATGATAATTAATCTATCCATTAATTAAATACTCATCTTAGTTAGTTTAGGTTCATATGTTCCTAAATTTGGAATCATTTAATAAGATATTAAATTAATTCCATCTCCTAAATTTGCTAATTCCTTTTTAATTGACAAGCTATAACATTACAAGGAATAGTAAAACTCCTTGGATCTATAATCTTTAAGGTTAACTTGTTTTATGGGATGTAGGAGCACCTTGCACTTAAATTAACCATAAATAACTCCTTAAACTTCTTTTTTATTATAAAGGAAATCCTTTAATTATTTAGTATACTTTACATATACAAAAGAGTTTTAACAAAAGGAATGTTAATATATAATTTTTTTAAGAAGTTCTTTACCAAATTCATATTCATTTTAATTTATATCTAGTTTGCTAAGGAATGGAATTTTCAATTTGTACCCTTTAACCACTTTCTTCTTCTCCTTATCCTTCTTTTCTTATACACTAGATTTCTCCTTCTATTTTATCTTTATTTGTTTAACTTGTATCTCCCTTCCACTCCTCAAAGTTACTGTGTATTCACTTACTTCCTTAGATTTAGCTTAGTGTTGCTAAGAAAAGTACTAAATTGCCCTTTTCAAAGATAAGCTTAGAAAATTTTTCAATCTAAATATCTAAGTTATGGATGGAGGCTTGTTAGTTTTAAAGAGATGCTTCAATACTTTAAAGAAAACCTTGGCTATAGTGATAAATATTATCACGAGCTCCTTAATACTTTCCTCCCATTGTTGTTACTATTATTAAAATTCAAGTGGAGCTTGATTATTCCATGAAAAAGGTATAATGGTTTCTACACCCTAGGTTATAAGTGTTACTATAGGGTTATTTTAAGGCCATTTTCCTATAAAAATCGACTTTCTTGGTCAGTTACCACATGCTATAAGATTCTTGACATTTATGGTTAGGGTGTTCACTACCAAAAATATCACAATGCATCACTAGTGCTAGTTGAATATCCAATACATAAGCTTGGTAGTAGTAGCATTATATACCCAAATCCTGAAATTCAACCACAAATACAAGTTCAACAAAAGAGAGTTATTAAAATAAATAAAATTCTTGTTATGTTTTTGAAGTGAATCACTTTACATATATTAGGACTAGATCTTTTTATGTTGTGCTATGAAGTTGTTAACTATAGTAACTTACCTTATTGTAGTGATGTAAAAGCTTTTGTTTAAGTCTACAAAATTTTAAAAAGTTTAAAAATAAATAAATAAATAAATAAATAAACAAAAGATGCCTAGATTAATAAAAATAGAAATGTAAATTTATATTAATAAAATAACGCTTTCCTAATATTCTTGTCCTTAGTATTGACACCAAAAACTTGATAATGGTATATTCAAACCATAAAACAATACTAAAAGAAATTACAAAGGTAAGAGCAATTATTGTTTGTATAGTAGAGTTTAATGAGTGTGAATATCAATTTCATAAGGACAACAACTATTAATACTAACTATCTTTCTATTATTAATATAATAAAATGAATGGTTGATTTTAAAGAAAAATAAACTAAAATCAAAATTTAGAAATAATAATGAAAAAAAGATAAGAATAAAAGAAGATAAACAAGGTCCACATAAAGAATCTCTATAAACAAGGTCCACATAAAGAATCTCCTTAGAACATTTCATATGCTTGAATTAATGAGTCAATAATTAACCCTATAATTAATGAGTCAATAATTAACCCTATTTTCTTAGACTGGTAGGTATTCCAAATTCAAAATCACATTCTTTCTTAAGCAATGTAGCTCTTATCCTTAAGTTGATTGGTTAAAATCTCTTTCTAATCAAGATCCATAAGAATGCGTTAGTTAATTATATGAATTCTTTTAATAGATTTTACTATAACCCAAGCGATTTGTGTAATCTTATCTATAGGATTTTATACAAGTCTAATTGTTCATGCTCTTATTTATTCATATATATGATATCTCAATCCTTATATATGAAAATTGAAATTAAATACTTTTTGTTTTCTACTTAAATTCAACAAAAGATATAATGATAGATAATTCTTAAGAAAACTTGAATATATAAGCAAATTAAAGAAATCAATGTAAATAATAGATACTTAAATCTATTTGACAATTTAATTCATAAAAACTCCTCTAACACTCATCAATCCATCGAAAAGGTACATTTTTCTCAAAACCTTTGTCAAAGGGGCTAAGATAAATGAAAATCCATCAACAAACCTCGTGTAATAACCTGCTAATCCAAGAAAACTTCAAATCTCATACTATACGACCCAAGAACACCATTTGATCAAGCCAAAATTCACACTCACAAAACTTGGCGTACAATTGCTTCTCTCTTATTATCTGTAAGCCCGACTTCAAATGCTCAGAATGTTCCTCTCTACTCCTCGAGTAAACCAAATTATCATCTATGAATACAATCACAAAATGATCTAAGTAAGGTTGGAATACTTTATTCATTAATGCCATAAAGGCTACAGAAGCATTTTTCAATCCAAAAGTCATCACCAAAAACTCAAAGTGTCCATATCTGGTTCTGAAAGCACTTTTTGGTACATCAACTTCTGCTAATTTCAATTGATAATACCTTGACCTCAAATCTAGTTTTGTAAACACCTGAGCTCACTATAATTGATCAAGTAAATAATCTATTCTTGGTAAGGGATACTTATTCTTCATTATCACCTGATTCAATTGCCTATAATCAACCCATAATCTCAAGGTTCCATCCTTCTTCTTCACAAACAAAACTGGAGCTCCCCAAATTAATACACTGGGTCTGATAAAACCCTTATCCAACAACTCCTGCAGTAGAGTCTCAGGTTCTTTAAGTTCTACAGGTTCCATCCTATATGGAGGAATAGATATAAGAGTAGTACTTGGAACTGAGTCAATAATGAACTCCGTTTCCCTATCTAGGGGTAATCATGGTAGTTTAGTAGGAAATACGTCTAGGAAATCCTTAACAACAGGAATATCCTATACTATCTGCTCAATTTGAATATCAGTTACTTAGGCTAAATAAGCTGTTGGATCGCGTATAACCCGAGTATTCACAATACGCTGCGAAAAAGACCATAACACAACACGATGTATAACCGAAAACATATAGGATATGCAAAAATACCTTTTTTTTTTACACAGATTGGTGGTTGCTTTTTCAGATTCGTAGACACTACTACACGTGAATGTCCTCTACCAGTATCCATACAAATATACACTATCCGGGCTGCGGCTATCGTCTGCTAGCATGTCTTGAAACTCTTTCCGAATGCCACACAATTTTCTCTCGGATGGTGGCTAGGGTTTGGTATCACAATGGTGTCACACCTCTTATAAGACCTAAGTTTCTCTATTTATAGAGAAAACCTAATCCCATTAAAGCCCAATAAGTTTCGGCCCATTATATCTCATATAATAAAAGCCCGACAACTTAATTCAATCTAGCCCAATAAATA
>JANJEY010000004.1:42067474-42078517 GCA_024703695.1 Erythroxylum cataractarum | reverse complement strand
TAAAATTGGTGTATAAATGAGATTTGGGATTTATCTTAACGTATAAGAACATGACTAAGAATTGAGTTTTGCATGAGGTTAAATTTCCAAAAGTAGGAATTATTTGCTTTGATTTGAATAAGATCGAATAAAGAAGAAAGAAGTGAAAAAAGAAAGAAAAAAAATTTACCATCTCGGATTGTATTGGTTTTTAGATTTCCAACGCGATACGTGGATGTTATCGGATGTCAGATCTGCTTTCGCTTGTCTGTGTATTTGATTTGCTTTTGATTAGTGTTTGCTTTATTTCGATTCGTTCCCTTTCAGATTTCATTCGTTCATTCGCATTGGTTTCAGCCCAATTTTTTGGGTTTCCGTTTCAATTCGATTTCATTTCTGCACTTCGTTTTCGTATTCATTTTTGCTATTTCCGGTTGGAATCCGGTCTCCGGATCGAGTCCCAATAGAATGACCTTTGGGTTACGCAATGCAACTTGCTAAAATTAAGAGGTGAATTATGGATATTTTTATCATTTATCAAAAGATATCATTAAGATATTTATGGATAACTTTTCGATTTTATGGTGATTCCTTTGCATTGGGAAAGGTGACATTTGTTCTTATAAAAGGTACAATGATGGCTTTTCTAAAATTACTAGGCCTTTAACCAAGCTACTTAAGAAAGATATGCCTTTAATTTTTACTTAAAAGTGTTTAAATGTATTCACTTAGCTTAAAGAAAATTTAACTAATGCTTAAATTATGGTTGTTTCACTGTGGAATCTTCATTTTAAACTAATGTATGATTTGATTTTATAGTAGGTGTAATTCATGGACAAAGGAAGGAAAAATATTTTCAACATTTACTACGCTTCTAAGGCTTTAATAGATGCGCAAGATAATCACATAACCATGAAAAAAGGATTGTTAGTAATAATTTTTTCATTTGATAAATTTGAATCATATTTAATATTGTCCAAAATTTGCATTTACACTAACCATTCTATATTATGATAATTGTTGAATAAATGCCTACTTGGATGGGCTTTTAGGAGGTCAATAAGTACTTTTCTCCATCACAAAAAACTTTTCTAAGACAAATGAGTATTTGGTTGTAAAATATAAAAAAAAAAACACTTCTTTAATAGATATGATTTTTTTAAGAAGTTTAAACTTGCAACTTCTAAAAAAAGCCTCTCAAATAATTTTTTGGGTAATTTTTTAGATCAATTAATTAGCCTATTTTTTTGTCCTTTTGCCTTTATATTTTACACATAATTCTCACAATATCCATAAATTTATCTTCACGATTATGTAATATTATTTGGAATTTTTATATAATATTATTTGGCATTGTTATATGTTTTAATATGTATTTTTATATTAGTTTTACTAATGTTATAATCCATATAAAAGATTTAGTTAAATATATTTTCATTTATGTTTTATATAGTTTAAAAGTATATAATAATTAATATATTGTGCTTTGCATATTGTGTAATATACTCTAAATAATATTTGTATGCTTAAAAAATTTTATTACAAAATAAAATATAGTTAAAATTAAAATTACTTTTTATTTTTATGTTGCCAAACAGTCTACTGCATAAAACTCTTTCAAAAAAACTCTTTTTTATATGATAGTCAAACAATCAACTGGCTTCTTATGAAAGTTTTTCTCATAAAAGATCTTTAGGAAAAAAAACTCTACTAACAAAAACTATACTGGTATAAGCTCAACCAAACAAAGGCTAAATTGGATGTTAAACCAAGAATAATTAGACAAATTTTGTTGTTACAAGAATTTATTTGGAGATCAAAGATAAAAAGAGAACTGAAAACCTAATAGCAGACCATCTATAACATTTTGAGATAGCAAGTTTGGAGAAGCTTGGAGCAGATGATATTAATGAGGCATATCTAGAAGAGCGGCTTCACAATCTTGAAGAGGTAAGTGAGCTAAAATTTCATAGTTTGCTAACTTTGCAAATTATTTGACTAGTGGATTCTTCCTAAAGAGCTTTCTTATCAATAAAAGAAGAAATTATTTTATAATTTAAAGGATGATTTTGGGAAAATCCCTATTTGTTTAACATTTATGTATATTAGAATGTTAGAATATGTGTTCCCCAATTAAAAGGATGGAAGATTTTAGAGCATTGACATATTGGTCTAGCCAGAGGACATTTCCATACAAATAGGACCATTGAGAAAGTTTTTGACTCAAGTTTTTATTGGCCCACACTATTTAAAGATGCCCAAAGGTATGTACAACTGTGTGATAATTTCCAACGAGTATGTTATATTTCTCACTTAGATGAAATGCCTTAAAATTATACTTTAATTTATAAAGCATTTGATGTTTGAGGCTAAATTTTGTCTCCATTTTCTATTTCTAATGGAAATAAATATATCCTAGTTATTATGGATTATGTGTCTAAATGGATTGAAGCTTATGATTTACCTACAATTGATGTTGGTATTGTAGTTAAGTTTCTCACAAAGTTAATATCATGATTTGGCATATCGTAGACACATTTGACAAGTCAATCGTGATTCCTTTTTCGTCATTTTCACTTATTAGGGGTTTCAAACACTCACTACCCTCTATTTCCTTTGCCTTCAACACTAGCACCACCAGTACTCCTCTAAGTGGTGCTTCTCTCAAACTCGTCTTCTTTATGTGATTACTCTTCCAAAGTGAATTTCACCTTTGCCAGTGGTGTCAATGGTGAAAGAATCGTCTTTTAATGATAGTGGGAAGCCTCTTCCATCAATCTATTCATGTATAACAAACCCATAAACACGGAAACACATATTTCAACCCATTCTCATAAACCTTAATCCAAGTATTCCAAGAACCTATATTAGGGGGCATGTAGAAATTCAACCTTGGCTCGTGTATGAATTATGGCTTTCAAGCACTGAAGTTTTTTAGAAAGAATTAATACATAAGGCAAAATAATCCAAGTTTTAAAAAAAAAAAGACAAAAGGGAAGTGTGCATGTTATTTCCAAAAATATTTTTAAAAAAAATTATTATAGAAACAAAGAAAACATCTAGGAGGCATACGTATTGAATTTTCTAGAAAGAAAAAAATAAATAGGGGATCCCCAAAATCCATGTTTAGTGAAATTTTTACTAAAATGTTGTTGTAAAAAATAAATAAGGGAGGCATGCATCTTTCATCTTGTAATTCCTAAAAAATTAAACAATACTAATTATGCCATGAGCTATATTTCGCAATTCATTAAAAACAAGTTATTAAGTCTTAATATTATCAAATTAATAACAATTAAACAACTTTAATCAAGTTAAACAGTTAAAAGAAGCTCTGATACTATTGTTAAAAAACTAATTATGATCCAATCATGGTTAAAATAGAAAAATAAATTTCATAATTTTTTTTATTAAATCTCACTATTGAATAACTTGAAAAATATAAATTATACATAAGTAATTGAATCGTACTTGATTCATACTTTTGCAAAAAAATTATTTTTAAGATGTCAATCACAAGTTATCCATGTGCCTAGCCTTTAATAGTATCCATAAAGAACTCAACATTTGAGAGTAAACGGTAAGAGTACTAACTCTTGTGTTCCTTTCTTTTATTTATAGAGAGATAACAGAGTTTCTTTTTTTAAAAAAATTAAATATTCTAATTATAATTAAAGATTAACTCTAATTATAAATATAATTTAATTTTAATAAAATTAAAAATCTCATATTTGATTATTCAAATTTCTCAATCACAATTAAGTCCAACTTAATTTAAATTTAAGTTTAGTTTTTAACTACTCTTTTATGTGTTACCTATTAAGTTCCTAATACATTGGAAATGATTATAAATTTTAATTAGATTTAGATAAATTTAAACTCCTTTCAATTTATTATTAATTTTCTAATTAAAAAATTTATAATCATACCTTTAATTTGTCTTTAATTTTCTAATTAAAATTTTGTAATCATAGATCAAAATTGTTATTTAGCAAAATGTCATAATAATTCAAATATTAAGAATATCAAAGCGATTTAACTTAATCTATATATGAGTATATTGTATCATTTAATCATTTCGTCATCCAATGTTTTAATTAGACATAGAGTATAAAATCGACAACTATTCTTTAAAATCTAATTATATTCATTCTTGTTAATAAGTAATTGATTTATAATTGATATTTGAAAAAAAATCAAATGTCAATTCGCTCTTAATAAAAAAATTCCGCATATTATTATTAATTAAAAAACGATAATTATTTTAGAGTTATAAATCCATTATTGACTTATTAAACAATAATTCATAGTATATCTAAATACTAACTATTAAGCTACCTTATATAAAGTAAGCCATAAGTAGTATTAAAATATAATAATTCATTTCCACATAATATACTTTAGTATTTTCAAGTCTAAGGATTGATTATACAAGTATCATATGAGAAAATCCACAAAAATATAAGTAATAGTCATCTTGATGGTGTCTAAATCTATTCAAAACTCCAATGGAAGAAGTAAATTGGCATAAGATAGTGTGGAACCAGGATGTTTGGACCTAAAGCTAGCTTCATACTATGGCTAGTACTATAAACAAATAACCCACTAAAACCAAAGTTAAAGGAGTGGAGCTAAACCAATTCTGCATATTCTGTAAGCAAAAATCAAAAACAGTGCACCATTTAGTTTTTACCTGTGTGGTTATTAAAGAGATGTAGAGTTGTGCCAATAGCTAGAATAATCTTAGGTGCCTACGAGTAGTTTGGAAGACATAATGGCATGGAACAATATATGCAGGTTCCCACTTCCTCACACAAGACTTTTTGCAATTACCTTGAGCAGCTCCATATATATTGTTTGGTATGATAAAAATATTAGAAGTTTTTAGGCGAAAGACAAGCAAGGAGTAGATGACTACATAACTAAAAGAAGAATTAGAGAACGGTTATAGGCGTCAACAAATGCGAAGTGGTAAGTATTAAACAATGAAGTAACTGCATTATGGAATGTATGAAGCATAAATGAAGATCCAAAGCTTCTTGGAGATGTGCTTGGCAAATCTTTGTTGATAGGGGTATATCTATTGCAAAAATCAATTCCTTGTAAGATCCTGTTTTGAATTTCATGTCTGTAGGTATCCATGTTGCTTCACCTTCTATTTTGGAGTCATAAGGTCTCTAGGACCAATATGCAAAAATCTAGGAGGATTTTTCCTAATTCCACTTTAATGCAAACTCAAGTGAAACTAACTCTTTGCATCTTTACATCATGGCCATCATTGTATCTAACATAATAGTTTTCTAATTGAGTTTGCTGGATAAGTTTGTCTTTCAGTACTCAATACTCCAAAAAGATTATCAAACTTTACCTAGATTGGGACTATATTGATTTCTTCTAAGTTGAGTGAAAATCCTTATTGTCACTTTTAGATTAAAATTAGCATTCCACTAATGTGCCAAGGGTGACTAGGGCTTGTTTGAGGCCTTCCAAGGAGGTAAATTTGAAGAGAAAGACATCATTATTTGGGACTAGCACTTCTTACAATATGTATTTGCTCAACTTTATAGACAACCAAATAAGTTATTCTTTTGTTAAAGAAAAATGAAATGAGAAAATTTATAAATTTTAGGACTTTTGGAGTTACTATAAAGATAACTGTTTATTCTCATTAAAGGAACGATGGAAGAATCTTAGTGGGATTGTTCCTTCTACAAAGGTGAAGTCACTGAGGACAAAGTTCCTAGTATGCTTCTCCCGAAAAGGGGGAACACTAGAGAGGGGTCTAGAGGAGATTAAGTCAATGAAGGAAGAGCAGAGTGGTATAGGGAAATGTCTAAAAATGGAAGACAGTGGTTAAGAAGTGTAAGAGAGGTGTTTGAATATGGAAGAAACCACTAAAGACTCAAAGGTCAACTTTGGGATTGGGTTATGGTTTTGGATAGGGTTAAAGAAGAATTTTTATAAGGGGTTAAGAGTTTAAAGGCTATAGATTTGATGTTTGCATCTTTAAAGGGGTTGGGGTTAGGAGTTGATTGGATGATGGTAGGAGAGAAAAGAGGAGGATGGAGGCTTGGAATAGGGAGGAAGCCAGCAGTCAGGACAAACTCCTTCAAATTTGAACGAGTTGCTAATCTAACACGATGGACAAAATCCTACACACAACCTTTTCCATTAGTAAGATGAAATTCAAACAGTAACATCTCAAACCAACAAAGAAAAAGACTAAATGTATGAACAAAACAAAACACGTAAATGGACCAAACTCAATGAACACAAACAAACGAAAGAAAAACAAGATAACAAATGCTACATGAAAACAAAGACTTAAAGCCTAAGAGACAACTAAAAGTACTCTAAAATTCCGAGGAAAGAGAGACAGAACTAGAGGAGAAAAGAGAAGTAACAATTTTTACTATTTTAAATTTTAGTGATTGTTATATTACAAAAAAAATAGAATAGAATAAGATTTAATAGAATCAATATTTACTAATTTATTAAATAATTAATAATAAAATTTCGATTAATGCAAAATAATAGTTACTGTGAAGGGATTCAGAATCTCACCCTGCAATTTCCCCAAGACACGTTCAATTTATCTTCTGACAGCGGGGGAAATGCAATCTGGAAATTACTTGGAATCTGCAAATGCAATCTGGCAATTACTTGGAATCTGCAATTGTTACCAGTAATCCCCACAAGAACAAATCCCATCATGAAAATGGTGAAAGCGGCGTACGTCCCTAATAACAATTTCACGTTGGGAAATCTTTGAGATAATCTTGGCAGAAATATGGCAATCTCCACAAACACGAAGATTCTTAGTTATTCTGATTGGAATTTTGGGTTTGGTATTCAGAATAGAAAAAACAATAGCGAGCTTCTCACTATGGACTGCCAAATGGCATTCCTTATCCTCCTCTTCTACATCATGAAGGGCAGAATCAGTCTGAGGCGTATATCCAAACTCTTTCATTTTTCCAACCAGTACATCTAATTCTTTGTAGATCTCTCTTGATTGCAGATGTGACCTATCACCTGCAAGAAAGGTGTAAACACGATGATTGAGTTCAACATTGCTGATACCAGGAACCTTTTTTATCCCCTTTTTCTTCATGATTGATCTCACGTTAGTAACATCTTGCCATCTTCCAGCCTTGGCATAAATGTTAGACAACAGGACATAGTAACCTGACTGTTCTGGAGCCAATTGGAACAGATGATCAGCAGCCACAAGTCCAATGTCCATGTTAGAATGAACCCTACAAGCACTCAACAAAGCACCCCAGATCCTTTCATTAGGCTCCATAGGCATCTTTCTTATAAAACCGATTGCCTCATCTAATCGCCCGGCACGTCCTAATAGATCTACCATGCAAGCACAGTGTTCTAAGCTCGGAACTATGCCATAGTCGGACATCAAGCTAAAGTAGAATCGTCCCTCATCCAATAATCCTGCATGGCTGCAAGCAGCTAAGACAGAAACAAAAGCAATATGATCTGGACTCAAGCCAGAACTTCGCATTTCAGCAAAAAGTGCCACAGCATTGTCTCCTTGGCCGCTCATACCATAGGCAGATATGATACAAGTCCATGAAATAACATCCCTAGATAGCATCTGATCAAACACCGCTCTGGCATCCGCTAAGCATCCACACCTTGCATACATATCGATTAGTGCATTCTCCAAGAGTAAATTTGGTTGAAGCTTCTTCCTTTTAACATACTCATGTATTCGCCTTCCTAGCAACACGGCTGAAAGATCCCCACAAGCTGGAAGAATGCTCGTAATTGTAACAGCATCTGGTTCAACTCCATGAACTTCCATTTGTTTATACAATTCGACTGCCTCGTTAGGCATGGCATTCTTCACGTATACTGTTATCATCACATTCCAGGAAATCAAATCTTTTTTGCGGAGCTCGACGAACAAGCCCTTAATATACAGAATATTCTCACAGGAGGTATTCGTCACTGCCGGCAAGAGGCTAGCCATTGTAGAAGCATCAGGTTGTAATTTTAGAGCTTCCATTTTTCTACAAAGCTCCAAAGCATCATTAAAACATTTATTTTGTGCGTATGAAGCAACCATTGAGTTCCAAGAAACCAAATCTTTTCGTGGCATCTCATCAAGAACTTGCCGAGCCTCCACCAAACGTTTACACTTGCCGTACGTAGCAACTAGGGCATTTCCAACGAATGGATAAGAGCAAAGCCCAACTCTAGCAATAGCTCCATGAATTTGCATACCGAGCCACAGATTGGTAGACCCAGAACAAGCTTTTAAGATGCAAGGGTATGTATAGTGATCAGGGTTAACTCCTTGGCTTAACATGGCTTTGTAAACAAATAAAGCATTTGGGTATAAACGGTTCTTGACGTAACTTCTAATCATTACGTTAAAGATCACAACATTCCTTTGGTTAATTTCATCAAACACGTGGTGTGTAAAGCTGGGCTCTCCACAAGCAGAATAGCATATCATTAACTTGATGGCAAGAGAAGTGCTCGGGCGCAGACTTGGGTCACGTAAAATCTTGCAATGCAGCTTTTTAAGCGTTTCGATATGTGGGTATCGGTCCAGAAGCCTAGCACACAAGTCTTCTGCATGAGTTGTGAACCCCTCATAGATTGGTGAGGAACATAGCGGCCGTTTAGCAGTCGACAAGTAGCGAGGAAGAGGAGTTGCGACTTTCATGTATTGGTGGAGAGATGACGATGTGGCAAGTTGGCTAAGGAAGCAGCAACTCCATAAATACTTAGGAAGTACGTATTTGCTAAGGTAAATTTGTCCAGTTGAGTCCATAGATTGGTTGCATACTTCTATTATTATTAGTAACACAGACCAAAGAAGGATTGGGGACGGAGTTCAACCGTGCATAGGAGGTTGATAGGTCCCAGTCAAAGCCAAAGGCATTAGTTCTCGAAAAAAGAGAAGTTGGATGTATTTTTTTTATTGATAATCATCTGCTGCTATTACAAAGCAATAAATAGGAAAGAATGAATGAAAATTCACACCTATTCTAAAGGCAACACGTGCTTTATTTTAGCCAACTATTGCTGGAATATCTCAACAGCATTTGACTAATTATTACGCATGCAAAATATCAGTCATTGACTAACAAAGACTCAGTCAAAAATATTTCCTATTTTTGATAGGCATTCTGGAACTTCTTCGTGGTCTATCAGAGGTCACGAGTTGTGTCATATCAGGTGGTGAAGTTTTGCCATACACTTGAAAGCCAAGGGGAAAACTTTTATATATCCAACTTCTTCGCTTCAACAGAAACAGAAGCGTCGCCCCATGTCCGTTAAGAATTGCTAGCTAGTATTGTATCTAGGATTTTTTTTAACTTCTTTTCTTTACATTAAGAGAAATGCAAGTGCAAATCCATTATTATCAATGCTTTTCGCACTAGTTTGATTGCCCAATTTGAGTCTAAATGCCAGAGTAACTAGATTGCTTCCATTGCGTACACACATTTATCTTCTTCCTTGGGCAAATTCAGTAGCCAGTGCAAAGCATCAGGAGACTGGAGACTGAAGAACATGTAGAATTGATACACCAAAATAATGATGAAATCAGTCCACATAAATATTTCTTAAACAATTGCACTTTAATCAAATGTTGCTCACATTTCATGAAGTCGTAAGAATGAGAATCAATTTCAACACAAGATAGAACTCTGGGGTCTACACATGAAATGGGTTTAAGAAACACCGCAATACAAAATGGCATTCTTTGTCCTAATCCATTTCCAGCCCCAAATTCACGAAGCCCTAATCAAAATTTCATTATCCACATACCAAGATGTAATGTCACGTCACATCTTCATTCCTCTTTAACATTGTGATTCAACAATGAAACAAGCTATTTTCCGCTTATAACTATGGATATGCTGACAGAGACCATACACATTTTAATGCATTTTTTTTCCTCTACCTTTCTAATCCCAACTTTCCTATGTCATATTACCTGTGATTCTGACGCCTTAACAACAACATACACTCAGAATTAACGCTTAAATTTTCTTCTTTACAGAAAGACCATCATTTAAAAGGTAAATAACATAGTACATATGAAAGTAAAAGCAACTTTTCTCAAGTAAAGCTGTGTTTCCTACATCTTGATTGAATTTGGATCTGTTAAAGGCATGTTCAAGAGTTTTAAGTGAACAATAAATAAATAAACTCAATTGAAAGAAGAAACAAAAGTACATATCGCATACCTAGTGTCAAAATTTGAACAGGAACTGTATTTTTTGCAAATTTTTAATGTTTGCAACAAACATAGCTTATATAAAAAATTCTAATACCTATAAATGGGAACAAAATACCTAATCTCATAATTTATGGGATACTCTTTAATCTCATGATTTATTAGATATTCTAATGTGATAAGAAAATCAATTAATATACATGATTCTGCCACAATCTTCCTCCATCTGGTGAATAGGTATTCTCCATTCTTATTACATCAGCTTGGATATAATAGTTGAAAAATTGAGCTACTCAAACCGAGAATGTCAGCCAACTGACCATGATTAGACACATAAGTTGTACAAGTTAATCCACTTTCTATCTTTTCCTTGATAAAGTGTTTATCGATTTCAATGTACCTCGTTTGATCATATTGAACTGGTTGTGAGCTATGCTGATTGCAAATTTGTTGTCACAATATAGTCTTATAGGACCATCCCACTTAATCTTCAATTCTTCAAGAATAATCTTCAACCAGAGTAATTCACACACACCTTGGGCCGTCGCCCTAAACTCAGCCTCTGCACTTGATTGAGCCACGACAACTTGTTTTTTGCTTCCCCAAGTTACAAGATTCTCACCAAGAAAAATGCAATATACTGAAGTTGATCTAGCATAATCAGCATCACTGTATACTCAAGAACCAAACTTCCATTTCTTTTAAACAAAATACTCTTCCCTGATGTTCCTTTAAGATATTCAAGTAAAACAAATTAGTCTTCTGATGGGCCATTACGTCGATCGACAAGAGCCATTACCAAGAATAGGAAGTACATGGTTTAATTCTGCTGTTATTTTTACTGCTAT
>JANJEY010000004.1:42050933-42061767 GCA_024703695.1 Erythroxylum cataractarum | reverse complement strand
CTTTTTAGTGTAGTTAATGTTTTCAAACAAAACCCCCTTTTCCTCACTGATTTCACTTGCATTTTATGACATATAGGTTAGTTTAGGTCCATTTCATTAAGTTCCGATTAAGTGAGACGACCCGAGGTTGCAACCTATACTGCAATCCTTGGTATAAATTATTTTTTACCGATTTCCAAGGATCGATCGTAAGATCGAATTGACAGAGCCGCGATCACATTGTCTGTTCTAAAAACCTTTATCTTTACCTTAAATTGATTATGAATCATTGAATGAAAATTTGGAATAACAATTCCTACATCAAATTTTTGTTTAAGGAGAAATAGTCATGTAACCCGAGTACAATCATCAATCAAAGAGACAAACCAACGGGCTCCAGAAATATTGGGTATAGTAGATGAACCCCATATGTCACTATGAAACGCATGAAAAGGATGAGAAGCTCTTTTATTAGTAATAGGAAAAGATACACGAATATGTTTTGTCAATTCACAAGTTTAACAATGAAATTCAGAGATATCTAATCCTTGAAACAAGTGGGGAAATATAGCTTTTAGAACTCTAAATGATGGATGATCTAGGCGGAGATGGTGCAACCAAATGGAATCTTTATTCGAAGAACTAAGGAAGAATGAAGGTGTATTTATCGTAGCTTTTTGATATGGTTCAAGGTGATAGAGATCATTCCATTCCTTAGCAAGTCCAATCCACTTCCCCTTGTCCTAGTTTTCAAAAACATAGCAAGAAGGAGAAAAAATGGCAACACAATTAAGGTCATTAGTAAGCCTTTGGATAGAGATTAGATTGGTTGATAATTTTGGTACATATAAGGCATTTTTTAGAGTGAGAGTAGGGCTCAATTTTATGTCTCCACAACTGGCAACAGTGACTAATTCTCAATTGGCAACTATGATTTTCCTATTACTTAGACTAGGGTTGTACGTGTGAAAAAACTGTGATATAAGGGTCATGTGGCTGTGGCCCCGAAGTGTATAATCCAAGGGCTATTTTAACACTTAATTTCTACGATGTCCATATACAAAGAGAATGTAGGTTTACCTGAGAGAACAAATGAACACGTACCTTTCGACTGTCCAAAGAAACTCAACAAACCTCTTAATTTCTCAATCTCTTCATTGCTAAGGCTCCCTATTGCTGGAATCCCTGTTGCTGGATTTTCTTCATCTTCATTCTATTCAGCCGAATGTGCCCGTGGTCATGATTGACCTCCTCGATTTCCCCATTCATGACTTGGTGGCTTCCCATTCAATTTCCTGCAGGTCTCCTTTGTATGTCTCGATTTTTTGCACCATAGATTATCCTTATTTTCCTTCCACAAGTTGCCCTTTCTATATTACTTAAGCTGGGCTTGATCACTCCTTTCTTTGTCTTGTTTATCTGCCTTTATAACCATTGCTGACCCATCCATCTTCTGGGGCTCAAGCTCCACGTTTCTTCTACTCTCCTCTACTCTAATCAGGGAAATAACCTCTTCTAGTGAGGGTATGGACTCCTTTCTAAGAATTTGAACCTTGACTTGATCAAATTCAGGGTTTAATCCAGTCAAGAAATCATAAATGCACTCTTTTCCTATGAAATTTTTCAGAAAAACATCGTCAAGACTTTTCATCTCAATGACCTGATAATATTCTTGCCCCAGAGTTTACAGATTATTAGCATATTCTATGATTGATTTTTCTCTTTGCTTGGTGGCATGGGCTTTGATCTTAATTTCATTGATTTGAGCAGCATTGCATGCCTTTGAATACATATGTTGAACACAGTCCCAAATCTCCTTTACAGTGGTTAAAAGCATGCATGTATCACTGATTGAAGTTTCAGAATTTGCCATGGTGAAAGAAGGGAAAGATTGGGTAAAATAACATTTATGGGGATTGAGAAATCTAACAAGAATAAGCAGCAATGAAGGCTAACCAAGGCAACAATGAAGGTTGTACCGAGAATAACAAAGAATACTTCCAGAAAATTTTAGGGCTCTAATAACATGTTAAGATTTTCAGGAAAAACTTATCTTGTATTTAATATACACGGATACATGTATATATACAACTTAACTAGCAAGAAAATAGGTATCAATCTGAACTAAACTATATCTAGAAGTCTATAGCAGAAATCGCTTGGTTATAGGGATTTCTGTTTCTAATAATCTTATCCCACAAGGTTGATCTTATCTTATCCCATAAGATCGATCTTATCTAAATCTCTGTTCTTCAACAGAAATCAAATTGTAGTTCCCAACCATAAATAGCTGCTAATGACGATAATACTCTAACCATATTCATCTTTGCAACAAGAGCAAAAGTCTCTAAATAATCAATCTCGTAAGTCTGACTATAGCCTTTTGCTACTAGTCGTGCTTTGTATCTCCCAACTGACCTATTGGCTCCATATTTCACCATATATACTCACTCACAACCCACTTGTCTCTTTCCTACAAGTAACTTCACTAATTTCCAAGTTTTATTCTTTTCCAATGCCTCCATCTCCACATTCATAGCTTGTTTCTACTTTTAATTGGAAAAATCCTCAGATAAGTTGGTAGAGATAGTAATGGTATTCAGGCTCACAAGGAAGGCTTTGTGAGATAGCGAAAAAATTTTAAACTATAAGAAATGTGTAACAGGATATAATGGTTATTTTGTACACTATCTAGATGCTTTTCTGTGAGATAGCGAAATATTTTTAAACAATAAGAAATGTGTAAGAGGGTATAATGGTTATTTTGTACACTATCTAGATGTTTTTCTAACGGCAATAAGAAAGTCCTGCTAATCATTATTGATATGAACTTCAGTTTCATTTTGCAGTGCAGGATTACAAATTGTTACCTCAAGTGAAGAATCTAAGTTGGACTCTTAGATTTGTGTCTTCTTTTTTATGAACACCTTGCCTTTGCCAAATCTCACAACTTTAAGGGTAGAATTAGATTTTTCTTGTGGCTCACTTGGTGCTTCAAGAATGAGTTCAAATATGGATTATTCAAGCTTAGGGTCAATGGTTGCTCTAGACATGATATAGATAGTACGAACAATAAGGTACAATTAGTGTTGTAGAATTGGACAAAGGAATCAGATAAAGCAAAATACTTTTCTTCCTTTCCCTAATTGAATTCTCCCCTTGAAGACAAGGAATATTGAAATACCAATCTTGTTCAACGTGACATCTATTGAGACATATAATTGCTTTGATGGAGGGGGGTAATTACCCTTTTTGAGTCGAAGAACAGCCCACAAAAACACATTTCAGAGCCCTGCAATCTAATTTCCCTCTATTATGAACATGAACCACACCTAATAATTCTAGGAACAAGATTGTTGGTGGTGTTTAGATTCGGGTAAAATGTTGAAAGAACCTCCAGAGGACTTTTGAGACCAAGAATCTAGAAGGCAATATGCTTATATGATGAGTGGCCATAAGTATTTCTTTCCCCCAAAATGCCTTAAGATATATTCTTATGAAATAACAAGGCTCGTATTTTTTCAAGGAGATGACTATGTTTCCTTTCTGCTACCCTATTTTGTTGTGGTGTATACACAAGATTACTCATGAACTAACCCTTCTTTTTGATAGTATGGGGTAAGAACTTCATCGAAATAATCACTGATAAATGGTGTAGCAAAATTTTTTCTTTGATGGATGCAACATAATCTGATATGAAAGAATGGCATAATCTGCCCTTAAGTATGTTCAACTGACTGTCATCTTGTTCTCTTGCAAGTCCAATCATCCTCCCCGAATCCTTGTCCTGAAATACACAATGACTACTATAAAAAATCGTATTACAACATAAATCTTTGTTGAGTTTTTGTACGGAAACAAGGTTGGTTGATAGTCTAGGAACATAAAGAAAATTTCTTAAGAGCTATTGATGGACTTATTTTGAGATCCCCTACACGTGCTACAGTTGTTAAAGATCTATTGGCTGTGGGTATTTTTCTACTACTTGGACATGGAGAAACATTTGGATAAACAGGTAACATGGTCTGTACCTCCTGAGTCTCTGACCCAAGAGTCGGTAAAGTTTGTATTTGAGGCATTTAATCCAAATGAAAATGGAAACTTTCTTGAATACACCAAATAACAAGTACCAGAGTTTTTCATGGCTGTTTATAAGAGATCTCACTATCTCAATCACTTCTTGGTTTAGACTACTCAGCTTTTGTGATGCTAATTCTCTTAGCTGTTCGAATTGAGCAGCCTCTTCCAACTGTTTAGTTGTGATATTGCTTGCTTCTTCAACTTTTGACATTTTCTTCACTTTACAAGGAAGTTAATCCTTGGACAATTCCAACAATAAAGGCTCGAAGAAATGCTCTGATTTAGAGCACAATAATTAGCAAAGCAGGCTAAGATGAAAGAGAAAAAACAGGAAGAAGACAACAATGAAGGCTGAAATTGAAGGAAGGAAATAGGGTGCAACAATAAAGACTGAACCAAAAGAGAAAAACCAAAGATATGTTTGTAGCAATGAAGGCTGGAAACAACTTGATCCAAGGAGCATGACTCGGCTCTGATACCATGTCAAAGTTTTAATAACTATATTTTTTTGCATATTTTTAATATTTGCAGCAGACATAGCTTATATACAAAATTCTAGTACCTTTAAATGGGAACTAATGAGTCTAATACAATATCTAATCCCATAATTTATGAGATTCTAATTCCATGATTTATGAAATACTTAACAAATACAATCAATCGATATACATAATTTTGCAACACTTAGCTCTTAGTTTCTATTAGTTAACTGTTGTTTAGACATTTTAAATAGAACGGATAAAAGAGAATGGAGGGGCAGCACTTACTTCTCTACATTGGTTACAACTTCTCAACTACATAATGTAAAAATGTACCCACATATAACAAGTCGACTCATCTCCCTAGCTGCCAACAATTTCCCTACCAGCTAAAGTTCAATGGAATTGCCAAAATTGACTACACCTCAACCAATTGATAAAATAATTGAGGCCTACGGTCACAATACCACAATGACCATGACATTCGTTTAAGAATCATACCAATTAATTATTTGATAACCATTCAAAAGTATTCAAATGGGTACCTTGAGAATCTAGAAATGACGTTTAGAAGTTACAACTGTATTTGAATTTAAAAGGAGTATCACGAGTCCCTGTAACTGTTTTCATATGTAATAAAATATGAATTAAGTATTTTACTTCTCTTCTCTTTGTATTTCTCTTTTTCTACTCCTTTTAGATTCTTCTCTCCTCTCCTCTCCTTTGTTCTTCATCTCTTCTCTAACAAAAAGTAACCACTATAGTTCTTGACTTGGAAATTCTACAGACATGACAAAAGATGATTAGGACCAACAATTCGAGAAGTTTGAAGAAAGTATCTCAACAAGTCTCAGATACAAAGTGAAATGGATACATGAAATTTAGGTACAAAATGATCGTCCTAAATATGAGAGAGATAATTTAAGATCAACGGTCAATCAATTTCTGGAATCACAAAGAATGGCTACTTCAAAGAGTACAACACTTGCTCTCAATGGGTAACTGAAAAAATAAAAATTTAAAATAATGTTAATGGTGAAAAGATGGACAATAATTTTGAAGAAGGGAGCTTTGAGAGCAACTTAAATTTCAATATGAGTATTATAGTAACTACAAAACAAGACAACAATGAACCATACATATGAAAATCTAAAGCCGGTGATTCATTTGCCATTGATGTTAATGAAGAGCAACTTGTCAAAGAAATTTAAATCTCTCTGCCCTTCATCAACACCAACTTAAACACTTAGAAGAAAATGACAATCAATGTGTTATTAGTCAGTTGCAAAAATGTGATGGAAAGAATTTCATTTTTGTCAAGAAAAAGAAAGGGTGGTTGTTTCTTTTTTATCCCCTTTGTAAACCTCCTTAATAATTTTTTTGTTAAACCTTGTCGACAAAGTCTTCTATAATAGGAAGAATTGTTACATATAAAATTTACTATTGTGTTTGAATTTAAAAAGAGTATAAAATGTCCCTATAACTGTTTTCATAAATAAGAAAATATGAATAACTTATTTTACTTCTCTTTCTTCTATGTGATTCTCTCTATTAGCTCCTCCTCCTCTCCTCTCCTCTCCTTTCCTCTTCATTTCTTCTCTAACAAAAAATAATCACAACAGAAGCAAAATAAATCACACTTATTAAGCATAAATTTTAAAAAGAACTATACAGTTAACTTTCAACTATTTCGTTCTACCAAAGAATTAAACCATATATGTTGACGTCTATATAATCCAACAACAACTAGTACCTTTATAATATGTTCTCATTTTCACTTATTGCCCCAAGGATCCAAAGCCATCTGTGGGCCATACCTAATGAACAAAAGATAAGGATATTCAAGCACAATTCATAGAGATCAAGTCAAATTAAAATAAATTAAATAAGAAATTAGAAATTAGTTTCAATGTGATAAATCTACGGTTATTCGGATGATGGAAAGAGAATAATGAAGTTGACAAAACAAATATTATAAGATAGATGCAACAGCAATTCATTGCAAAAAGAAAAATATGTTGACCAATTAAATTTAATAATAAGAAACAGTTAAAGCATAATGCATATGCACCCATCTAATAAGGGCAATATAAGTTCCACATTGAAAGAAGTTCAAGCCTACAGGGAATTGTATAAGAACCCTAACATACAACATAGATAAGGACTAAAAATTAAATAAAAAAAATGTCAAACTCCAAAATAGCAATAAAGTAAAATTACATTTTTCCCATCCTTGTACATTTTATTTAGTCTATCACATCAGGCATTATAATCACATAAAATTGCCTTTCCACTTCCATCATACTCCAATGTTTGAACATCGAATAAAAATTCATTACTATATTATGCATATATTTAAGTTTTGATTTCCTTTTATAATGATATTAGATGTTTACTTTCCTTATTAGTTTTACTTATGTCTACTGTAAATGGAGTAAGGATTCATTTTCATAAACTTTGCCTAATTTTTATTGTCAATATATACTTAGATTTCTAGCCTCCTTTTGTATTTTCTTCTCTCCTAAGCATCTCTTTTTTTTTCTCTCTCTTACTTACCCAAATGTTCGTTGCTTTAGACTGTCCTACTTCATTGTCACTAAGTGTTGTAGGAAACCACATGAGGCAAGAAATTTGATACAATCAAATTCATTGAAGAGAATTGGAAAGGTTCCAACTCTATAATCCACTTGTATTAAGAAATTGCAGTAGGGCAATACAATATATGCCAGAATTCCCTCCTAACAACTAGTAATGGCCTTATAATAGTTATTACTCACAATCAACTTTCCTCCAAGTGACACGAAATGAATCTTCTTCACACATCAATACCTCGTGTTTCAAAAACCTTTGTCCATAACACTGATGTCAGTGTAACGCTACTACAAATCATATAAGAACTCCAACATATAGTTGCTAGCATCATCCAACGACCGCACTAAAATTTGTTGATTACTATTCACTTACTTTTTTAGCTAAGAAACATGAAAGGTATAATGAATTTGGGACTCTCAAGTAACGTCAACTTATGAGCCACCTGACCAACTTCATCAATTATAGTAATGGAGATAGCTTGTGCACTACTCTTCTATACATATCTAGAAGGTTGTAATTTACTATACACCATGTCCCTTATCTTAAAACCTCCATTAGTTTGTTGTACGTCTGCCACTTGCTTCATCATATTTTGAGCCCTTTTCATGAGGAATGAACCATCTACAATGTGGTTTCTCTTTCCACCAAAGCTTTATTTATTACAAGCAATTTAAGAGTCCTTAGAAAAATAAGAAATATGCAAAGGAGTTGGGCACTTGTATAAAGCTTTAAAAGGTGATGTCTAAATGTCAAATGGAAGCTCGTGTTGTACAACCACTCCACCCAAGACAACCATCTCAATCATTGCTTGGGAGAATCACTTGTTGTGCAACTTAACTAAGTCTCAACTAATCTATTAACCACTTTCGTTTAGGCAATAGAAGTATGCAGTACCATTAATTAAATGCAATACAACTCCTGCCATAAATTGCTTGTAAAAATCAAATCGCTATCACTAATAGTCGAATGTGGCATGCCATCTAACTTGAAAACATAATCAATAAACGGGCTACCATAGCAGAAAATGGATGAGCAAGTTATATAAAATGAGCATACTTGCTTAACATATCCACCACTATGAAGATCACAAATTTTGGTCAAAAATTCGAAGTCCTTGTATAAAATCCATACTTTCATTCAAAACTATTGGGAGTATATTTAAAGGATTAATCCAAAAGAGGCAATTGTTCCATACTTGCTCCTTTGACATTCCTCACATCTCCTTAAAAATTCCCTCACATCTTTTTGAATCTCTCACTAATGCAAGTAAGCTCCTAAGAACCTAGAAAGTCCCTAGTTGGATTTTCATGAAATTGAGCTATGATTTTGGTTCTTAAATATGAAATATATCCCACCACCAATCTTCCCTTTTAAGCCAACAATTCACTGGACAAACTATAGACAAAATCAATCAACTTTCCTTTCTTTAACTTCTGCAAAATATCTTGAATTAACAAATCCCTCCAACTTGTTTTAACCCCTTGCATCATTTCCATATGTATGCTTGAAACAACCATAACACATAATTCACCGCTTCCTAATCTCTACAAACTACCCTTCTTATACCTAATTCCAAGATCAAAACCCAACAACTCAAGCAATCAATTCTACTAGGAATGGGTTGTTAAGTTTTATTCTTGTGAAAAAATCATGCATATTGATTGATTGCTTGCTTGTATTTGATTAAGTTTCCTATTATATTAGAATATCCCATAAATCATGGGATTTGATAATATCCCATAAATCATTGTATTAGATATTATATTAGAATCATTAGTTTACACTTATAGATACTATAGTTTTGTATATAAGTTACATCTACTGTAAACATTAGAGATATACCAAAAAATAGTTCCTAATAAAATTTTGACATGGTATCAACCTTATATGTGATATCTAGCCTTATATGGATAAATAAGTTTTCCGACTAGATGCGGATACATTTCACGCTAGCTAAATAAGTTTTCCAGCTAGATGCTGATACATTTCACAAACAACAAAAGTTCACAATCAACAGAAGAATCTTCTTTAGCTTCACCAAGTTTATCGTTATCCTCATCTACAAAAAAATGAGATTGAGAGGCAGGTTTCGGAAATGCTAGCTTCAAGGGTTATCAGACCTAGCAATAGCCCATATGCAAGTCCGGTGATTCTTGTAAAGAAGAAGGACAGCAGTTGGCAGTCTTGTGTTAATTATCGAGCGTTGAATAAAGCCACAATACCGGACAAATTTCCCATACCAATAATTGAGGAACTCTTGGATGAATTGTTCGGAGCCGTGTATTTCTCAAAAATCAATTTATGGACAGGATACCATCAAATACGTATGAATGAAGAGGACATTCCCAAGACGACTTTTCGAACACATCATGGCCACTACGAGTCACTCATCATGCCGTTTGATCTCATCAACGCACCAGTCACTTTCCAATGTGCCATGAATTTGATTTTACAACCCTACCTCAGAAAATTTGTGTTAGTTTTTTTTTAATGACATATTGGTCTATAGCGTTGATTAGGACAGCCACATTGCTCACTTAAGGAAGGTATTACACACGTTACAGCATCATCATTTTTATGCGAATACAAAAAAATGCACTTTTGGGAAATTAAGAATTGAATACTTGGGACACATCATGTCCAAAGATGGCGTGGCCATGGATCCCAAGAAGATTGAAGCCGTTTTACAATTGCATATTCCAACATCTCTCAAAGCTTTGAGAAGGTTCTTGGGTCTAACTGGGTATTACCGAAGGTTTGTGAAGAATTACGGAAAGATAGCACCTCTTACTAATCTTTTGAAGAAAGGAAATTTTAAATGGGATAATTCTGTAGAAACAGCATTTAGGCAACTCCAGAACGCTCTAACCAATGCTCCGGTTTTGATGTTACCAAATTTCAGTAACCCTTTTCCGGTGGAGTGTGATGCATCAGGTAAAGGTGTTGGAGCTGTGTTGATACAAGGAAAAAAACCAGCAGCGTTTTTCAGCAAAGCATTAGCTGAATCATCGCTGAATAAATCCATATATGAAAAGGAACTCATGGCGTTAGTGTTGGCCATTCAACATTGGACACCGTATCTGGTGGGAAAAACATTTACAGTCTATACTGATCAAAAAAGCCTCAAACATTTGCTGGAACAGAGAATTACAACTCAAAATCAACAGAATTAGTCGGCAAAATTGCTGGGATATGATTTTGATATTGTGTACAAGACAGGAATTTCCAACAGGGCAGCAGATGCACTCTCCGGAGTATTTGAGGACAAGGAGTTGCACGTTATTTCTAAGCCATTTTGGCAAGATCTGGAACAGATTGATAAGGAGGTAAAGGCAAATCCACAGCTGCGCCGAATCATTGAAGAAATTAAGAGGGAACCAGATTCTCATCCTTCTTATACCTTGAAAAATGGGAGGCTATATTATAAAGGACGGTTAGTAGTCTCAACATCCTCATAATGGATTCCCAAGCTTTTACAAGAGTTTCACACAACCCCTACTGGGGGACACTCGGGAATTTACAAGACTTACAAGAGGATAGCTCAATCTATTTTTTGGCATGGCATGAAAAGGGCTGTAATTGACTTGGTAGCAGCTTGTCACACTTGTCAGCGTAACAAATATCAAGCTACGTCCCCAGCAGGTTTACTCCAACCGTTACCTATTCCCAACACCATTTGGGAAGAGTTGAGCATGGACTTCATT
>JANJEY010000004.1:42010169-42021047 GCA_024703695.1 Erythroxylum cataractarum | reverse complement strand
AAGAATCCCATATCAACATGAGATGTCAAAATTTGCCATTTCTAAGGACATTAAAGCATGGAAAGAACCTAACTAACTTTACCCATAAATATCCTAAGCCATTTATACCTAAATCCATCCATAAAACCAAAAGATTTTACTTTTCTCTTACCTTAAAAAGAGACCCACGAAAATCCCCTTTTGTTTCACATGGAAGCTTGATCTTTCCCTTTTCTTTTTAGAGAACTCTTCCTTAAAGCAAGAAATCACAAATCCTTAACCTTTCTCCTTCTCTCTTCTTCTTCTTCTTCTTCTTCTTCTTCTTTCTTCTTCTTCTTCTTCTTCTTCTTCTTCTCCCTATCCGACTCTCACTCTCTCCTTTCTCTAGAAATTTCGAAACCTCTCTTTCAATAGCCTTTAACTCTTGTCTTTTTTTTTATTTAAAACCTAAGCTCCTAAACCCCAAAACTACGTAGTTTTAGGTCTTGTCTTCTTAAACAAGCCATTCCTTTGCCTCTTCTCCTAAATAAACGACCACACCTTATACTCCTTTCCCTTTTGTTTCTAATTTACTCTATAAAGACTTAAATAGCCCTCCTTACAAGCCTTAATCCTTAAAAACCTAAATGAACTTCCTAAAATGCCCTCAAGCCATCTTATTCCTTTTATTCTCTAATAACATACTCCACTCTAATATAAATATAATTCATCATTTAATGTCCATTTCTTTAAACACTAACACCTCAAAATAATCTAGACAATCCCTCAAAATAATTTAGACATGCTTAAATGATGAAAAAAAAAATTCAGGGGCCAACATTCTTGCCACTATAGTGAATTGCTCCGTGCTATCTATGTAACTAATTTCCAAACCATTCGGATGGGTGAAGTTTGTAAGAGGGGTGGTATCACCTATTGGGGTACTACTCAGATTTGTGGAATGCAAATTGTTCAACTACATGAGTGACTAAATCTTCCACTAGAGATGTCATTTTTTTTGACACCTCTAAGATAGCAATCCCATGCAAATTATCTTGAGAATCAACCATTATAGGATCAATCATAATATCAACTCCTTCATGTATTAGTGCATTGTGACCGTTATTTGCAGAAGGTATGTCCAAGACAGTTGTCCCATGCAGATTAACTTGAGGATCGATCTTGGTATTAGCTCCTTCAGGTATTAGTGCAATATAATCATTGTTCACCATGGAGAGTTAGGCTTTACAACAATTGTAGGTTGCATGGTGTTTTAAAAGGCATTTTAGTATGTATTTATTGGTTAATTAATTAATTCGTGTATATTTAGGTTTAGAATCGTGTTGATTAGTTAGATATTTATGTTTTGAGTGTTATATGGGTTATAGTATGCTACTGAGCTTTAATTTTGTGTATTTAAGGTTCCTTATTGTGTTTGCTAGTTTTTGTGATAAAATATCGAAGAATGAAGAAGATTTGGAGGAGGTTCAGTGGAAGATCCAGGTAGGCCATGATTGTAATAGAAGCAAAATGGATAGGCCACGATCGTTTGAGGACCCGATAATCTATTAGAGGGCTTAAGATTTAATTGGATGTATGAGTTTTTTGTTAATTGAGAGATTGTAAATTCCATAATTCAATTAGGGATTATAATTTAGGATTTAATGATTATAACTTGAGAGAGAGTAACCTACTATTCGAAAGACTAGGATCGATACTGTATTGACTCAAAAGGAATCATGTTAGCATTTGATAATAGAATAAATCCACCTTCTCATATTTGACTAATCTTCCTTGTGTGATTTTTGATTATTCATTAGTGGGGTTTAGTTTTGATTTCTTTACATTAACTTTATAATTTAATTTCCAAACAATCCATATTCACGAATTTACTTTTTTCTTTAGTTTTTATTTTTTTAAATAATCCTTTTAGGCCTTATGTAAGTTAGAATTAGATTATTTCACCAATTCCTTAAGGGATCAACACCTCACAACCCATGCACTTGCGATATATTGGGGGTATTATAAGATAAAACTTGCTTAGCAAGTTTTTGGCATTGTTGCTAAAGCGTTAGTAGGATTAATTTAATTCTTTTAGTCTAAGGATTTGACCTTTTCTTGAGATTGTGGAACCTAATCAAACAAAATTAAAAAAAGAAAGAGAAGGGAGTTTAGGCGCAAAATTGAAGACACATCAATTTGGACATCAGAAGGCAACTATTAGGAATCTAAAAAGTTAAATGCCAACAAAGATAGAAAGTAAGATGACGGAGGAAATACATTAAGGAGAGCAAAGCACCCTAATGGATTTCAATGAAGGATAATTTAGTCAAGGAATTCATCACCTTTATTTGAATATATACTATCCGGGGTAGCGGAACCACCTAGATTTATGTTGGTCTAACAATGTAAGGACTTACATGGGACATCAAAACCTATTAGGATTTTAGCAAGATGAGTCTAGTTCATGAGATTCTAAATTGGACAAGATCATGGATAAGCTCATGAATATGGAAGAGGACTAAAAGAGACTAGAAGAGAAATTTGAGCAAGTAATGGAAGACCATGCCTATTCTATTCACAACCTAGAGCTTCAAATGAAACAACTTTCTCATGAATTTTGTAAGAGAAGCCTAGAAAATGTTTTGGGCAACATGGAAGTACATCCAAGAGAGCAGTGTAAGTTTATCACACTTAGGAGTGAGAAAGAGTTAGAAGCACCATCTGAAAAACAAGCTAAATCCTAGCTTGTAGAAAAGCAAGAGAAGAAGAAGGAGGGTGACTCATTTAGGAAAATTGATATGTTTAAATCTTTAAAGGAGTAAGAAGAAGAAAAAAAAGAGATGAAAATGGACATGGAGCTTGAAGCATATATGGAGGTCTCTGTTCATGAAGTGAAAGAAGAAGAAGTAATGAGGGTGACTAAAGAGGAACAAGAACAGATCACCCTCTTATAAGACAAATTGCTAGATTCATTAGAAGATTTTGGGAGTTTTATTATTCCTTATTTTATTGACAGTTTGTTAGTAAAAAGGACATTGTTGAACTTAATTGGTTATCTTAATTTTATCAACATTATCCTTCTGATTATCTTCTAACATGTTGCTTATTTACAAGCAGCAAATATGAAATTGGGCAACACCGTTGGAAGCAAGCTACTCATAATTAATCTAGGCTGAGGTTTCTAAAAATGCAAGGTCAAGTTAATGACCATAACTTAGCACATTTAGTAGTTAGATTTAAATTACTGTGTGGTTAGATTTGTTTTAAATTCTATAAATAAGTCTTAATGGTTTAGAATGAGCTGGGTTACTAATTCTCTTACTCTCTTTGAATCAATTATAAGATATGCAAGCAATATCAATGTCAAGCAGATTTTGTTTCAACACTATCACCATTGCCACCTTAATTTCCATTACGGGTCTTTAGGCTCTAACCCTTATCTTTTTATTTATGTCTTTATTTTGTTCTTATGTTTTCGTATAAGTTTATTTTGATTCTCGCCTTGTATGTTATTTTTTCTTCCCATGTTGAGAACAATGTGTTGTCTAAGTGTGGGGAGGGTTGTGTTGTATACATTATATGTTTTATTTTGAGTGTGAATTTTACATATTATATGTTAGTTTTGTTAGGTTTGGATTATGTGGCTCATGTGAACGTGTCAATGGCTAGGACTTAATGAAATCGATTTAGCTGTGAACATAGTCTTTTAGGTTTCTGAGATTTATTAGCTTGTAAAATTAGTGTTTTAGGTTGCTTCGGTTAAATATGCATGTTAATTAGGATATGATGTTGGTTCGTTGACTCTAGGAATTTACGTCATTCATTTATAATTTTAAACCAATCGAATAAGTAACATTTTTAGTATCTTTTCATTATAACAATTAGCTAAAGAAATGAAGTAGACAAGCAAATATAAAAAATAAAATAAAATGTGTATTTTTATTTAATAAATAACTATTATGCTAGCCCTTTTTGAAACAAATCAGGTTATGAATAGAACTAGTAGCCAATTGAGAATGTGATGTAGTTGAGTAACTGGGGGATATTTATCACAAATGTTTACCTTCATTTCCAAAGGCTATAATGACATTCCAACTAAGTCGCTTAATAAAAACATGGCCTACTTGAGTAACCGGAATATATTTATCATAAATGTTTGTCTTCATGTCATAAAGCTAGGTTTATGTTAATTAAAATCATCAAAAAATGTGTATTATTTAGTAAATCCTATCGATCTTTATGAATAACATGACTTCTTATGAAAAACTACTTAAGGATAGTTACAATTTTTGTTAACTAACAAATTATCTATGTATGTGTATAAGTGATAGGAGTGAATGAATTTGACATTAAGTCTTGATTAGTATGTATATTTTGTCCAAAGTGCCTAGACACAAATTTCATAGGTTAATAAGTTAGAACAACTTGAAGGATTATATTTGTAGTTAAATTTATTTTTTAAAGTTTAACGCCATTATACCATTATTGCATATGTGTGTGTTGTAGTTTAGTTTGCTTTGTTTATGCTTCAGGATAAGCAAACGTTCAAATGTGGGGATGTGATAGTTGTATGTTGCATGATGTTTTAATATACATTTTAGTATGTATTTAGTGGTTAATTAATTGATTCATGTATGTTTAGATTTATAATTGTGTTAATTGGTTAGATATTTGTGTTTTTAGTATTATATGGTTTAGAGCATGCTATTAAGCTTTAATTTTGTGTATTTGAGGTATTTTGATGCATTTGTTAGTATTTGAGATTAGATATTGAAGAATGGAGAAGATTTGGAGGAAGATCTAGGCCCACGATCATGGCCTTTAGGCCATGATTGTGATATAACCAAAATGGATAGGCCACGATCATGGCAGAAGCAAATCCCAATTGCATTATAGGTCACGATTATAGCCTGCGGGACAGCAGGTGCGGATTGGCTTCTAAAACTCAACTTTGCGGGGTTATTTCAGATTTTTTGGATCCAAGTAAAACCTAGTTTTTGCCCTAAATATAAAAGATTATAAAGAATAGAAAAAATCCTAATTTTTTATGCCTTCATTTTACTACATTGGGAAAGATCCAAGGAAGAGGAAGAGAAGAGAGAAGGAGGAGAAAGGAAGAGGAAAGAAGAAAAGTTGCTTTTGCTACTGTCTTTCCTATCCATCCCGACCCTTCTAAGTGACAATTCATTTCATCTTTGTTATTCTTTCTTTTAATGTATGAGATGAATTTGATAGTAATGGATTTGGGTTTGATGATGATGTTCCAAACTCTTTTGGGGATTTCTTCTTGAATAAATATTAATGTGATTTCTTTGATGTTAATACATTAGGTATTGTGATTATTTGTTGTATTTGCATGCTTCGGTAATAAATTGAGAGACTGAACTTATAGAGAAATAATTAGATTAGGCAATGAGAGTTAAAAAACCTAATAGATCACGCAAATAATCAAATTGATAATTTATACAAAAAGAGATCTCGTGTGAGGACCCGATAGTCTATTAGAGGGCTTAAGATCTTATTGGATGTGTGGGTTTTTTTTTAATTGAGAGATTGTAAATTCTATAATTCAATTAGCGGTTATGATTTAGAGATTAATAATTATAACTCGAGAGAGAGTAATCCACTCTTCGAAAGTCGAGGACTGACACCTTATTGACTCAAAAAGAAGCATGTTAGCATTTGATGATAGGATAAATCCCCCTTCTCATATTTGGCTAATCTTCCTTGTGAGATTTTTGATTGTTCATTGCTGGTGCTCAACTTTGATTTCTTTACGTTAATTTTACAATTTAATTTCCAATCAATCCATATTCACGAATTTACTTTTTTTTACTTTTTATTTTCTTTTTAATAATCCTTTTAGGCCTTAGATAACTTAGAAATAGATTAGTTCACCAACTCCTCGAGAGATCGACACCTCATATACTACATTCATGACTCGTGCACTTGTGGTTATTGCCTACATCCTTTCTTTCAATTCCCAAAGGTAAGGTTTATGTCCCCTCTGTTCCCGTAAATTTTATATTTTATAAATAAAAGGGTAACCAAGCGTACAATGCATGTTCCTTAAAAAAAATCTACAGTAATGTCTACAGTAGCATGCGGTCTCTCCATGCTCTTTCGCCTGTCATTCATAGCTCTTTCGCCTGTCATTCATAGCATGCAGTGTTGCTATTTGTGTTTGACTGGCTCACGTATGTCACCAGATGTCTATGCTTGTATTCCTTTTCTTTCTTTTTTTTTACTGTTATAACCTTTCATCATTTTTTATTCTTTGAAAATATGTTATCTTAAAAGATAATTTAATGATAGACCCTCCTGTGATGTATATATAACTTAATTCTTAAAATTTATAAATTGTCTAGGCAAATACACCTATATTTCTATAATAAAAGATTCATAGTTTTAAGTGTCAATCTCATAGGAACTACGAATAATAAAAATGACTATTTTCCTATTATCTAACTGATGATTAAGGTGATTATGATAATTCACATTTAAAATAAAAGATAACTGCTTAAGTATCACATTTCACATATGAAATTGGTATGTAATAACTTGTCCACCTCTTCATCAATTGCAAGTTACCTTTCTAATGCAAATGTAGGTCCAAAACTTGAGCAAACCTTTTACTTATAGATCACCAATTCTAGATCAATTGCCTCATATTTTTAGGTCTGCAAGAAAATATGTCCTTGTACTCCCTTAATAAAGCTTCCATATATGCCAAACCAATACTTGCCTTATCTTTATCAGCTTTGCAGCTAGTAAACATGTTTCTTAAAGCTATGGACGACAAATCCTAACAAAAATAATGATAACATTCATAAATCATACATCATTACAATAAGGATGACAAATTAAGGCATTTATAGAAATTGAACAACAAATTCATAGTAAAATATAAGTTCTGGTGAAAACTAATCTTTAGATGATATTAAGTATATAAAGTTAATCAATAAAATCCTACCACTGAATACATTTTAAAAAAATACACCATATTAAAAGAATAACATAAAACATCCTACATAAGAAAATCAAATCAAAATAAGTAATGAAATATAAAGGATTAAACAAAATAGAGCCAAGGAAAGTATATTATAAAAAGTCACTAAAAATAATCATTATAGTATTCATAAAAAACCAAAAAAAAAAAAGAAAGTGAACGAAAGCTTGGTTTTGAATAATGACATCCTAAATGTTTTATGCTTTTCCTTATCCTTGCTTGTGTTGTGTCCTCGATATATTTGTTTCTTTGACACTTTAACAACAAAGATCATAGAACAAGATAAAGCACAAATATAATTTTATTTTTAGCAAAACTTTGGAAAAAATAAAAATAAAATAAAAAACTCTCATTACTTTGATAACAGAAAAAATTGCTTATTAAATTGAATGTTTAGAGGTTTCTACAAAATATGGCTTGTGTTTGAATATCTAGGTCCATGTTGATTTATATGAAACTTTTTGGAGTTTAAGATTGAGGGTCACTTTTTTAAAATAATTTTCTAAATAAAAATTATAGATTTTAACAAGTATTTAACTTGAAATTAAAAATTAACGACGATAAGTGGTTTCTTAAAAAGGAGGTTGAATATCACAATAATATTTAACTTAAAAGTGAGAAATATTAGAGAGTGTGGGAAAAATCAAAGATTGGGGAGAAAATGAGGCAAAAATATTGTCTTTTTATTTCTTTTTTGGGAGGAAAAAACCATATATATATATATAGAAAAAAATTTCTAATCTCAAGAAAATTAGTGACTGAACTAGTTCTATAATTTTTTGGATTTTTGATAATGGCAAACTAAACGAATGATTCTGAATTATCAATCAAGATCGATGGTTATCATTTAGCTAGTCACATAGTAAATAAGTGCAAAATTAGGGGTAAGGGCCACATTATGTTTATAGAGAGCTATATGGCCTTAATTAGTGACCATAATAGAGTGAAATCAACCAATAAAAGCTTGTCACGTTGGAAGTGAATACAGACAAAAAAATATCTCGATCTGATGGTCTAAGGCACGTCACACGAGACTACCTTAGGAGGTCAATGTTTTCTCCTATAAAACAACGTCTCTTTTTCTAATGTCATTTTAATCCCTTTCAACATCTTTTGCCTTGTCTTTCATTGTTTCTTCTTCGCTACAATGTGTTTTAGAATATGTACTTTCATCTAGCATTCACATTCATTTAGCATATTTTGTCTTAAGTTTTATGCCTCAATGTTATCAGTGCTCTTGTCATTTGCTCCTCTTTTTTACTTATTTAATTTTTTTAATTAAGTGCAAGTCATATTGCCCGTCTTTATGTTTCCATGGCAAGTGTCATCTTTTACTTAACCAACTTGAGTTTTATTTTCCTGTTTTTTCTGAAAAGAGCCCTTTAATGCCTTCTTTTTAATAAAAAGTTCTCCAATAACAAAAATTCGGTCCTTAACCAAGAATTTTAGCCTTCATGGGTGTATATGAGTCATTATCTCCCACTCACACATGATGGGTTTAATCTCATTAAAAAAACAAACTCTGCAGTGCTTATACTTATTTAATAACCGGTGTGACCAGCATATGACGAGAGCACATTGCCGTATATTTGTTAGGAGCATATGACATCTCGATTAACAAATTGATCCTAGGATTTAAGTGCCTTGGAGTAGACATTGTATGCTATACCCTAGGTTATATCTCGCATTTGCATTTTTCTTTGATCTCATTTAGTTTCTTGAGTCATGACTGTATTTAAGTTCTCTACTAAAGAGACGATGGCCATCTATGAATACTTTTCATGTGAGTCAATGATCTAAAATAAATGACCTTTCTTTATTCTCAATTCTCTTTTGAATTAAATTTAATTTGCTTTCCTAGAATTATTCCATATGATCACATTTTGCATGATCTTTTGACAATAACCTAAAGTAACAAACCTTAAAATCAATTCTCAAGAATGAAGCAAGATTCAAAAGGGTATATCATGATGTTCTTCTCAACCTCAAGGGTCTCACACAATGTAAGATGAGATCTGGCGACTTACATTAATCCCTTTTATGGTTAGTTGTGTACACGTGGTATGAGTCATGTGCTACGGTATTTACCCACTTCGTTGAACTTAAAGACATTTCATTCAAGAAATACTGTACAGATGATAGTTTAAACATACTCAATATTTAACTTGAGTTCACTTATCTACTCAGAAAATTGTTCAAAAAACACATTTGGCAACGTAAGACAAATATAGTGATTAATAAATCACTTTGAACCAATTTCCTTGTGGTATTTATGGTTTAAGTTTCTCGCTCGTAATTATCACCTAGATAATAAACTTTAAACATGCCTCATCTCTAGCGAGCATAAACACTAGAGATGATTTCCTATGTGAGAGGGCCAATCTATAATCTGTGTCATATACTGTGATTCATCCCAAAATATATTTATGCAAAAAAACACATATATTCATGATTCAAATGATACATAATGTATAATCTTTATCATACATTATATCCAAAAATATGACACTTTAATGAGCGAACATACAAAGAGAAATGTTTATTAGTACATTACATCATCTACGTTGTCCTAGTGACTTTACATGCCCATTGTATCCATATATGAAAATTGGCTTTGTCATTGGGTTTGCTATCATATCTTGCGCATATATATATTTCATGTTCACTTCTCCTCATGCAACTATATCTTTCTCATAATTATACTTTGTATCTATGTGCTTTGTCTTACAATGAAATTTGAGGTTTTTAGTATAAACGATTACAGTTTAATTATCACAGTTGATGGTCACTAGGTTAATTTCACTTTTAGTAACTCCCAACTGTACTAAGAATCGATGAAGCCACACAACCTCTTATACTGCAGTTGAGAATGCTATAAATTTAACTTCTATTATGGATAATGCAACGCAATATTATTTCTTACTTTTCCATGATAATGCTCCATAGTTTAGTAAGAATACATAACCAGAGGTAGATTTTCTTTCATCTAAATCTCCTCCCTAGTCTACATCTGTATACCCTTGTATACATAGATCATTGCCTTGATAAGATAATGCATAGTCCACAGTTCCTTTTAGATACCCTAATATTCTCTTTACTGCTTTCCAATGTGCTTAGCTTGGATTTGATTAATATCTGCTTACCATCCTAACAGTGTAACAAATATCTGGTCTTGTACACATCATTGCGTATATAAAGCTTCCAACTGCACTAGAGTGGGGAACATTCTTCATTTGTTCTAGTTCTTGTAGTGTTGACGAGCAATTTCTCTTATTAAGGCCTTCGTTTTTAGCAATAGGATTATCAATTAGTTTGGAATCTTACATACAGAATCATTTAAGAATTCTTTGAATGTACATCGCTTGTGAAAGCGATAACAATCTCTTCAAATGATCTCTTGAAATCTTGACTCCAAGAATGTATGCCGCTTCACGCATGTCTTTCATTTCAAAATTAGATGATAATCAATCTTTGATTTGAGTAAGAAATGAAGTAAATCACACGTTAGTACAATGCTTATAATACGATATACGAATACACGAGAAGGGGGGTTGAATTGTGTATTCCCCTTTTTGAAAACTCTTTCAAAGAACGTTTTGTTAAAAAACAAGTTCTTTTCACAGAACCTTTGGTGAGTTCGAATTAATCAAAACTTTGAAAACTTGTTTCGAAATCTAAGTAATAACACAACTTTGAGCTAAAAGAGAGATAAAGTAGAGAAAAGTCAACACAACGTTTTTATACTAGTTCACCTCAAACCGTGGGCTACGTCCAGTCCTCAGAAGTCTTTCTGAGATTTCACTATCTCTTCAACGTTTACAAGTGTAACGTCCCAAATTAGGGGTTAGCAGATTAAGCAAATTTAGTCCGATTTAGGTTATGTCTCTTTGATATTATGGCATGCATTC
>JANJEY010000004.1:41964918-41975683 GCA_024703695.1 Erythroxylum cataractarum | reverse complement strand
TGAATTGATTGTGAATATAAAGTGTGATAGTGAATGTGAAATGCGATTATGGGAATGTATTTATGTATTGTGTGACTGGGTGAACCATCAATGATGGTCACTCACTGAGTTCGCAAAACTCACCCAAAATTTGCATCTATTTTTCAGGTTTCAGAAGATTACCCCGTTATGCAACGGGAGTAGGCTTTCTGCAAAATTTGAGGTTGGGATCAGTTCGTATCTGCATTAGGATTTTTTGCATGAAGTGTATTCTGCGATTTTTATGCAATGTATAATTGAATATTTCAGTTTGTAATAAGTGCTGAAATATGGGAAGCTGAGTAATTGGGATTGATTAAATATGAATATTTTTGTGTATATCAATATGTATCAATTGTAAAGGTTTGTGAGTGATTTGTGCATTGAAACGAGCCCCAATGGCTCAAAGTGAGATGGGTTGCAACTGAAATGCATTAGAAATGGAATTGGGCCCCTATTCGACTAATGACACTGTATTGATCGTAATGTGTTGAAAACAGTGTTTTATGAACTTGTGAATTGATTTGGCCCAAATTGGAAATGGACTTCTGCATTTGTTTATGTTTTTTTTAAATGGTACCAATTATTGACTGATTGAGTATTCTAGCATGCCACCCTCGCGGGTCACGAGCTTGGATATCACCGTCGATATCGGGTTCGGGTCTTGCGGGAGTGGGATGCTACACAAGTACAAACAATTAAATGGATCAAAAAAATCATACAATACTTAATACGTGTAATACCATCCTAATGTACAAAAACTCCATCAGTGGTTAAAGATTTGAATTACACCAAGTATTTGCTCTCATTTCCTTCCACTTAAATCTCCCACTTACTCTCATAAACTTTAAATTGATCTTCATAAACCTGCATAAGTGATAATGGAGAAATAGTAGTTAATTGTCATTCATGGAAAAGGAATACTTGTTCTTATACTAATCATGTATAGCTCTTCTATCAAATTGTCAAGGGAGCCTTAAAAAAACTGTTAGAACCCTCAAATACTGAGAGATTCTTACTGAAATTTTATTAATGAATAACCACAATATCTGTGGTGTTACAAGTATAATGCATCCTACTTCGAGAGGGCTGCTCTCTCCAGCCTAAGGCTCACTGTATTTGCTTAGTATCTTCCTAGTATTTTCCTTCCTATTCCTCCCAATCGGTCCCTGATTTATACTGACTAACTTCTCAAGTCAGTCATGTAACCAACTCCTATTCTCTCTCCTCCCTTGTGAACATAATACCCGACTAATAACAGAAAGTAGTACCTTACTCCCTTCTAGAATAATAGGGGGTCTAACACCATGATTGCTAGAAAATGTTGCAATTCTTTGCTCTAGTAGGTATTTAAGGCTCCAAAGGTGTGCTTGTATCTGATATGTTCTCCCATTAAGTTAATGGTATCATTGTTTGATGGCCTTAATGATTGCCAAAAACGCTTTTTCGAACGTAGAGAGTCCCATGTGCTTTTTTAGCTAATATCCTACTTAGGAATGCAATTGGATTTTTATTTATTGAAGTATTGCTAATATCTGCATCCCACTCACATCTACCTCTTTTGTGAAGGGTTGTGAAAAATCTGATGGTGCTAACATTGGTGCTAAGATGAAAGCTTTCTTGAGTTGCTCAAAAGCTCTTTGCTGATTTTCACCATTCCCATATTCTGGCATATTGTTTCTTTAGCAACTCTATCAAGGGCTTAGTTAAAATACCATAATGTTTGATGAATATCCTATAGTAACCTATCAATCCCAAGATTTTTCTTAATTATTTAAGTGACAAAGGCATAGGCCAATGCTGCATAGTTGTTATCTTCTTCAAGTCAACAAATAGACCACGAGTTGAAATTGAATGGCCCATGTAATCTATTTGACTTGCCCCAAAGATACACTTACTTTGTTTTATGAATAGTTGGTGATTATGGAGTGTTTACATCTTTGCATGATCTCTTGGAGCACCTCTCCAAGTGTTATTGAAAAAAATTGTTGTACACCAAGATATCATCGAAGAAGACCAAGATGAAAATTCGGAGATAAGGTCTGAAGATCTCATTCATAAGACTTTGGAATATAGAAGGTGCATTGGTTAGCCCAAAGGGCATCATTAAGAATTCATAGTAGTCTTCATATGTCCTGAAAGTTGTCTTTGGAATGTCTTCTTCATGGATTTGAATTTGATTGTAACCAGACCTTAAGTCGAGCTTAGAATACCAACTTAAGCCATGAAGTTCATCAAGTAATTCCTTAATTAGGGGTATGGGAAACTTTTTACAATCCATGTATTGAGCTCTCTATAATAAATGCACATTCTCCAAGAATTATCTTTTTGACCAACACCTCAAGTGAAGCATAAGGGCTAAGAAATCCTTCCCTTATTAGTTCTTGCTCTTTTTGACCAACACCTCAGGTGAAGCATAGGAGTTGACAAATCCTTGCCTCATTAGTTCTTGCACAACTCTCTCTATGGCATCTTTTTATTCTCCAGAAATACCTATTGGGCCGAATGCTAATAATCATTGCCTCGTTAGTTCTTGCACAACTCTCTATATGACATCTTTGTATTCTCCAAAAATCTTATAGGGCTGAATGCTAATAGTTCCACTATTTCTTTCAACTTGATTCGATGATCATGAGTTCTAGGTAGTAACTAGTCAAGTTCTTTAATTACACTCCCAAATTCTCCTAACAATCCATTTAATTCTTCCATTATGTTTGGCTAATTCCAAATCTTATTTGTTGCATGTGGCATTCAATAGGATGTGAAAGCTGGAGCATATATATGCTACCGCATTTGAAGTTTTTAAGGATTTTGTTAATGTCCTTACCAAAAATTCCATTAGCATTCTTGTTTGGATTCCCAATTTGTGTAACCAACTTGCCGCCCCATTTGAATCTTGTTGTGCAAGTTCTAAGGTTGCACAACACATCATTCAGTGTAGCTTGATAACCAATGCATCAATAGTGAACCTCAAGCCTTGCAAGCTCCATCCAAATCCTTTACAAGACTAATGGTAGCCCAACTTCAAGCCTCCTCCAACTATAATATAAAGAGGTGGTAATTCCTCAATCTCCTTGCATCCTTTTCTTACAACTCTCAAAAAATTATGAGTGCTACCTTTGTCAATCAAGATATGCGGAGTTTGTTTTGATGCATTCCTATAATCCTCATTTGTCTATACTCCTCCTTGTTGATTAATCCCATCATAGCTTGAAGGGATACATTAGGTATTAATTGTTCCTCATTATCCTCTATTTCCTAATTGTTCCTCATTCTCCTCTATTTCCTAACCCTCAACTCCCATGCGTGTAACCTCTTCTCCTTCCACCATATACAACTCAAATTGCTTCTTCTAAAATGCCCTAGTGTATTTCAGTCATCACACCAAAAGCACAATCCCTTAGCCATTTTTTCATCAAAATCTCTACTACTCACATTTGTTAATCTTGAGGTAATTGACTTTCTTAGTACTTCTTGAGATACTAAAGGTGGGCAAGATTCCATTCCCATTGTTTGGCTTAGTTGTTGTAGTTATTGAGGCAATCCCTTCGTTCATCATCATTCTGCAAGAACTTATGCTTGTTGGAGACTTTGAGGATCGAGCAATTTAACCATGAGCTCTAACTCCAATTTAAGGCCAATGAAGAAGAACCCTGTCAAGTAATTTTCTAGAAGCAAGAGTTTATTAGAATATTTATTGAACTAGGCACAATAATTCAACATTGAGCCTTCTTGCTTCAAGTCCTTCAAGTCACCCACAAGGTTTTTAAAAATCTCTTCTAAATCTCTAGTTAAGGGAGGGTATGAACTCTACCCATTCCATCGGTCCCTATTGAGTTCTATATTTTAGGATTAACTGATACCACTTATGCGCTTGCCCTTCCAAATGCATTGCCTCTAGGCCGACTCTCAAATTATCAAAGGTATGGTCAAGTGTGAAGAACTTCTATCTCTTATAAAGCCACCTTTAGCTCCAACTTCATCAAATATAAGGAAATCTTGTTCAACCTCAATGGTACAGTATAACCTTCATTATCTAAGAGATGTTTAATGATATTACGTGTATTCTCCTTCCCTATGGACAATGGTTTGTTGTTCCTTCCAAATATCTACATAAATTGATGGAACATTATTTTTAAATCACCTATTTCTATTTCCTGCCCATCTCTTCGAGTTTGATTCTACATCAACACTTTTCATTTCTCATTTAAGCCTCAAGGAGAATCGGCATATTTTCCACCGCAACACCAAGTCTCTAGTGTTTTCTACCACGGAAATCTGTTGAGGTTCGTCTGCACTAATACCAAGATGTTAAGCAAAAATAGAATGAAGAAGGAGGTGAATGATTCATAAGTGTTTGACAAAAGTTTATAGATAGTAAGTTCAAAGAACCAACAAGATGAGAGAGGAAGAAAACGTATCATTTTCATTAGCTATTTGATACGGTCGTTACAACAACTATAAGAAGGATATTTGTTACCGTTGAGTATAAGAAATGTGTACTAAGTTTGTTACATTTGTATGTGCGGAACAGTGAATTTTAGATTTAAACAACTAGCGGTGCTACATTGTTTTTTTTTCTCCTCTTCCTCAAACCTAAAGAGAACATATTCAAGCACCAAGGAAAGGCATCAATCAAGTTTTGACATATTGCATGAGTCACAAAACTTATATTTTGTATAGTAGACTTGTGGATTATCATTTATTTTAATATTTTTAGTTCTACGAACCATATTCTATTTAGCATTTTCCTCCTTTGACCGTATTGCACTCATTTAGTGCAAATTAGCTTATCTCTAGATATTAGAAAGTAAAAAGTACTTTTAATAACAAAGAAAAGATAGTTATTTGAAGAGGATCACTCTGCTATTGGTCCATAAGGAAACTATTAAGACAAATAATCTTAACTAGATGATAAGTAACTAGAAGAAATTCTTGTCCTCAATAGCACAAAAATGGTTTAAAAATTAACCACCAAATTTTCAACAAAGTCAAGGCACAAAAGATAGATGTTTATTTAAAGATGAGAGAACATTAAGTAGAATATAGCACATGCAATTGAAATTTTTGTACCAATTTAATATCAAATACAACATGAAGCTCGTCATGTTCTCCACTATCATGTTTGATACTTGTTTTAGGTTCTTAAGTTTTTCTTTTTTTTTAGCTTTTTTTCTCAATATGGTTTTACGGTTCCAATGTTCTAAGATATAATATTAATATTTCAGCGAAAGCCATTGCCTTTCATACATAGTTATGATATTAAAACAAAATAAGATACCCTCACAAACGTGGAGTTGGAGAGGTGCTAAAAGGGGACAAAGACAATGTAGAGTACCTGTTGGCGTGCTTTCCTTACAGCTGCAAGAGTTGCTAAACTAGAATCGGTTTGACTATCTGAACTTTATAGTAAAGAAATCATCACATAATAATATGTTATCATGAGAAAGCTCACAAGCATTCATATGTTTATACACATCCATATACAGATATATATTAATGTATACATATGACTTCATTTAAACGAAATAAAAAAGATTATACAACCTAAAAGCCAGGGCTGACAAGTGAGTCCAAAGAACGGACCAAATATTAATATTACCCCAGAGTGCGAACAAATTAAAACAAATTAGAAATCCTACTTTAAACAAGGCTATATAATTCCCCACCCACAACCCTCACGCACCAATAAAGAAAAATAATAAAAGGATACGGGGATTTCCATAGACATTGCTGTTAAGATCTTTAAAAATTGATTCCATCTGCAACTCCGAATATAATGTTGCTCCAGCATGGTCCAGGTATACAACCGCTACAGTTTTTCCCAATTCCAACGGCCACAAAAAAAAAAAAAAAGAGGGAATCAGAAAGCAAGCCAAAGGTAAGGAAAATCAAAATAAAAGGAATGAAACCACTCAATTGAATTGCAGTTTATTCACTTAACTACCAAGGAGTGAAATCTCCGATTGAAAGAAACCAAAAGTAAAAAAGCAGACATATGCGCCAGAAATGAGATAAGGGAAAGCGTGTCTTACTATTTTGGTCTAAACGCTTGAATTCGTCTGCTCTGATTTCATCAATAGTCTTGGCGCCATTTGGGTATCCATAATCTTCACCGAACTCCTTCAAAAAGTCCTCCTTTCCTCTTCCCATGGCTCCGAAATATGTTGGGCATGTGTTGTCAATATGCGTATCTGTATATTTTACTGCATTTATAGACTGAAAAGTGGATTCTTCATTTAACATTGAATATAACTTATACGATAGAATTTACTAACACCCTATCAGACGATTTGGTCTCGGAATGAGTTATATTATAGTATTATACTAGTATTAAATTTATAAAATATTTCTTAAAATTTTTAAATTATACAAAATAATTTTTTAGCATATTATACAATTGCAATATATACTTTATCAGTTAATTGTTTACATCAATTATATTTCCAAAAATTATAATAATAAATAATAATCATAATTAATATATAATAATAATAATTTTTAAATATTTCATATATAAATAATAACCAAAATTAATATAAAAAAGACAATCATCATTATATAAATATGAAATTGAGAATAATACAAAATTTTAAAATATTACAATAATATAATTTCATCATTTTAATAAATAATAATTATATCAAAACATCCAATAAAAAGAGCAATAAATATTCTTAAACAATTTACAAAAAGAGTTCATGATGCAGAAATAATCAAGTAGAAGTTAAACCTGGAACAAAAATGTTTACAGGTATATTATACATATATAATTTTACATAAACAGTAAACATAAATAAAATTAAAAGAAGAGGAAAAACAAAAACCTAAAATGAAATTCAGTCGTCAACATAAAGATACTCGCTATAATTACACTGACCTCAATTATCATTTGGTACAAAATCCTCATCATTGAGAAGAGTTTCATCATCATTATCATTCATATTTAATGTACCAAATGACATGTCAATGCTTTTTCATCTAAGATTATCTTCCAAGTTATTGACATCTATCAAATTCGGTTCTTCAAAAACCTAATATGTCAAAAGATCAATAATATCAATGAAAATTGAATCAGTTGAACTACTTGTGCTATTAAGACTCCTAGTAAATAATTAAATTTACTTATTAGAAAATTATCAGAAATTATATTGAAATTAATAATGAAAATAATATATCTTTCCCGAAACTTTAAATTTTAACGAATAAAAACTAAGTCATTCAACTTCTTATGCTCCAATCTATTCCTTTTCTTTGAATAGATAAATTCAAATGTGTTCAACTTTCATTTACAGTCTGTTGCACTCACACATTAACTTAAAATCCGAATTGCAAACCTTTTCAATTTTGGAACACTATTTCTGAATTGATCCTACTAAGAAACAATAAGTTATAAGATAACAAAAGTAGTGTTATAAACAAAATAAAGTGATAATTAATTTTCAACAAATAAGAAAAATGAAATAACTAATACTTGGAGAAAGTTTTCATCTTTATTGAATAACAATCAGCATTCCAAAATCTCCATAAGATAACTTGTAAAGTTCCATTTATGAGCTTAAAAGATCTTGCATTGCGTCAATGCTAACAATTACTGTAATAGTTAAAAGCATTCCTCTATTAACTTCAACTTGGTTAATAAGATCCAGTCTAAAATAAACACTAAAATTAAAAAATGCCCTAGCTGCAAATAATGGAGAACAAAGTTGTCTTTCCCTTATCTCATTAATGATTGAAAGATACGGTGTGTATAAAGAAGATCTATGTTTTAGATTGGCCTTGATTACTTCCGTCACTTTCCATGACATCAAAAATGTAACTCATTGTTGGCTTTTCTTCACTATTAACTAAGAGAAACACCCTCACTAAAGGCTTACAAACTCGGATAAAAAATTAATTTTTGAAGTAAATCACACGTTAGTATATGATATACAAAATGCACAAAAAGGGAGGTTGAATTATGTATTTGAATTTTTTAATACAATCCCTTTAAAAAAATTTGCTTTCTCAAAACGATTGACAAACAATATTATAAAGTAGTTATATCAACAATAAAAACAAAAGTTAAGGGTTGGGAGAGAATCAACACAACAATTTTATACTGGTTCACCCCAAACCGTGAGCTACATCCAGTTTTCATAATCCCTTCTGAGATTTCACTATTCTTCACAAAAGTACAAGTATTCTTTTCACCGAGCCTCTTCAGGTCTCTTATAACAAGTATTATTTTTCACACTTAACCTCTTCAGGCTCTTAACTTTTTTTCTTTCTTACAGAAAGATATTGCGAGCTTTGTTACAAAAAAAAAATAGCTCTCGTGTTTCGCACAAATACAGTATTTATCTTTTTGAAAATCACTAATTTTTTCATTCTTCGACTTTGACTCATATTTATAGTCTTTGTCTTCAACTGCTTCTTGATAACTGCTTCTTTCTTCTTTTTTCTTGATCTTTAAATAAATGATTATTCAGTTGAGTTCTGTAACTAACCCAAACTGTTTTGGTTCTTCGTCTTCGATTCTTTCGTCTCATTTTCAGCTTCTCTTTGTCTTATTTTGTTTCCGTCTCATTTTTGCTTCCGTTTCATTTTGCTTCCGTCTCATTTGCTTCCGTCTCATTTTTGCTTCCGTCTCATTTTGCTTCCGTCTTATTTCCTTCCGTCTCATTTTTTTTCCGTCTTATTTTGTCTTTATGTCTCATTTCGCTTCTGTCTCATTTTGCTTCCGTCTCATTTCCTTCCGTCTCATTTCCTTCCATCTTATTTCCTTCCGTCTCATTTTTTCTTTGCGTCTCATTTCGCTTATGTCTCATTTTGCTTCCATCTCATTTTCTCCCATCATCATTATTTGGTTTTCGTCAAAATTAATCGTAAAGTCATTTGGACTTAACAATCTCCCCCTTTTTTATGATAACAAATAATCATAGAAAAATCATTTTCTTCTTCTATTCTGTTCTCCTTTTCTTTTGTTGTTCTGTTCTCCCCCTTTCTTTGTCATTTATTCTTCTTTTTCTCCTTTCTCCCCTATTTGTTATTGATCAAAAAGATCATGGGCGCAAATGCTTCATAACTTCATAAAACATTTCTCTCATCTCAATGTGAAGTGACTTGATATCTTGTTGAATATCCTCTACTTCTTTATGTAAGTCACCCACAGAAGCACACAGATAATCAACTTTCTCATCAATATCTTCATTAGGCTTCTGTTGTATGACTTCAAAACCAACAGTCGTAGTATATGCATATGAAGATATGACATCTGGTTCAATTATTATAAGGGTAGGAGGTTGAACAAATAGGTTAGGTTCTGGAAGATCAAGATCATCAGGATCAGTTAGGCGTGGAACTTGTCTTCCCAATAGGTGTAGAACATCATCAAATGAAGACACAGTTGATAAAGGTCTAATGTGTATAATGAGATGCACAACGAACTTTGCTTAGTAGCTTTGGTCTTCAACCTTAATGGATCTGTACTACCCTTCTGAAAGTCTTCCACCTATCTAAAAAGAATCTTCAGTGGTTTGCTGACCATAATTGCTTCCTGATGCGGTTGAAATAAAGTGGAAAACATAAGTTCCAGTCTGTTAGGCTGCATGGCATGCTTCATCAATGTTTCTCACTCCAGCTTCGATCTGTTCTTCTGTCAGATCATTTATCCTTTTAAGATATAGTTTCTTCTTCCCTTTTTTCTCATTGCGAACAATGAAAGGTCGAGGTAGAATATCAGGCATAACCTTGATCACAGTTTTCCTTGTGATTGGAAAAATAGTGTACTTCTGCTTTGTCATCTGTGTGGAGTATGGTCTGGTTCCTTCATCTTTCAGAACATCATACATACTTTTCTCGTCTTCACTCAACAGATGCATGGTGCTACTATTTACCAAAATGGGTTGAAATTGTGCCTTGACTGACCTTTTTGGGATTTCTCTTATTATTATAGAGTTGCTACTCCTGACAGGTTGAATTTCTTCAAAAATATTGATTCTCAAGTCTTCTTTGCTTATCAGTCGAGAAGTATTAACCTGTACTGAACTACGTTCAACTATCTTCTTCTTCTTCTTAACACAGTAGGAGTGCTCTTTTCCGTATTGATTTTTTGTTTTTTATTCTCCTTAATCAGTTTGGAAGTCTGCTGAGGTTGAAGTTTTACTTTCTCAAGCTCTAATTTCTTTCTAATTTCAGTCACTTTAGCCAATTTTGGTGATTCTTCTCTCAAAATTGAAACTAAGGACCTGGTTGCCTAAGATGTTATCTTCTCAGAGTTTCCACCATGAATCAACTCTTTCCTTTTCTTTTCTTCTTGTTGACGCACGGTTCGAATTCTAGGCGACCTTTTTACTTGCTTCAGCTTCTCCGAAAATAGCATATCCCCTATTCTTTTCAGGGTCACTGTCTCCTTTTCTTACACCTGGCTTCCTTCTTTAAAAGATGTTGTCTTTCCCTTTGTTTTTCCTAACGATTCATTTTCTCCTTCTGCAGGTATCCTCTCAACAGATTGAGATTTTGATTTTATTGAGGGAGATTCTCTTTTTACATGCTCCCCCTCAATCCTGGCTTTCGTTTTAGAATCTGCTTCTACTCTCTCCAGATTCTTCAAGCCCATTTTACCAATTGTTGCAGAATTGATAACACTTTTGATATTCATCTTCATCTTGTTTCCCCATTCAAGACGTACTCCAGAGTCTATGAATATCCTTGTTAGCATCATTCCGTATGGTAGAGCAGTTGAGATAACAAAAGGACGAAACAC
>JANJEY010000004.1:41946750-41958460 GCA_024703695.1 Erythroxylum cataractarum | reverse complement strand
ATCTTCAACATTTGTTTACCACATTTTCTGCACTTATCACTTTACTACTTTCTCAGTTTATTCATTCTGTACATAACCAAAACTACCCTTACATTCACTTCCATATCATCTCAACTCATTCTCAAACCAATGTGTTTTTCATAAAATCAATCATAACCTATCATTTTTTTCCATATTTTTCTTAAGCAAATTTTGAGTCTGATTTGTATGTCCATTTTGACCTCGATAATGGGGTATTTAGGCGACATCTTCTGCTAATCAAATTTTACGCAATATCTTTAAAGTCTAATGACACCAATATCATTCATTTTAGTTCAGTATCCTGCAAGTTACACTAAAAAATCCACAAACTATTTTCATACCTTGATAGAACACCAATTTCAACTTCAAGCCAAATTTCATAACTCTTAAGGACGTATTTTGAATTTGATTCTTTCATAAAAAATGTAGTTATATGTCTCTAGTTTATTATAAATTAAACTGCATTCAATTTGGATATTCACAGATCAAGTTATGCCCTAAGTACATATGTATGGTTAGTAAAATACTACATATATCATATTCCAATGACTATAATCCTTCATCTTATTAATCAATCACTGTTTTTTCTTCTTTTTTCTCCACCCACACATGCACAACACCATTTAAATATGTAGCACTACAAAAGCACAAAAATATACACCATTCATGCATGCATTCAGTTACAAATATTAAAATTTCAAAAGAAATCATTTACACTATCATAAAACATAAAGCATTACTTACTTGATTCACACTTCAATTCTTTCAGTAGAAATTCCAGAAATGGGAAAAGCAAATAATGGGTTTTGGTGATGGAAAAGTAAGAAGGAAGATGGTGAAACCAGAGAAAGGGGCTGCAGAAACTTTTTCCTAATGCCTAGGTGTTTCATTAGTGTTTTAACACATGTCTCCATTGCATGTCTTCCACTTGTCCACTAGATAAGCTACCATTTGTCTCTTAGCTATAGGTCCACATGTCACACATGATTTTATCCATTTTTCTCTCCATAATTTGTCCATTTGTCACACATTTAACTATGTCAAATGTCACTCAATTATAGGTTAAATCATCCAAAATTTTCATGTATCAATTTATCCTATCACTTGACATTTTCCCTAATCCAAATGTACATTTTAATCTATCAATTTTCCAATCAATAACATTTAATTCCAAAATTTTTTATTGAAATCCAATCATACCAAAATTCAAGTCACATGTCTTTCATTTTCAAATCATAGCTCAATTTTAACTCATATCATTCATGTACATTCATAAATATGTAACATTTCATCTATAGTATATTTTGGGGCCTTATAAGTGTTATGTCCTTCTAGTTCATGTTGAAGTTCATAATGAACTGTGAAAAGCTCGAACTCAACCACTGCAGCACCAAATCAATGCTTAACTCATGGTCTATGACAAAACCTAATTCGCCCAATTTTTCAATATACCTTATCATCTTCAGTACATGAGTGTTAACTGAAGATCCTTCTATCATCTTGCATTGAAACAATGCCTTGAAGATTTGATGTCTCTCCACCCTACTCTGTGCACCTAATAACTCCTTAAGATGCAATATCATAGTAGGTGCATCAATGTTCTCATGCTGCCTCTGAAGTTCAGGAGACATATAATCTAACATCAAACATGTAGCTTGTTCATTGTCATCAATATAACGTCGATGCTTCTCCCATTCTTCATCAGTAGCATCTGAACATGGCTCAGATGAAGCAGAAGTATCAAAAACATATAACTTCTTATCTTGCCTAAGAACTATTCTTAGATTTCACAGCCAGTCTGAATAGTTGTATCCAGTCAGCTTGTTAGCGTCCAAAATGCTCCTCAAAGTCAGGTTTGTATTAATCTTCAAATTCAATAACCGGGAAAACATAAAAGGAACATAAATTAGTTTATATCCAAAATCAAATAAAATAAGGACTTTAAATTTATTTGATTACTCCCACTATTTTTGTATAAAATAATAGTCCTCACTATTATGTCGAAAAATTATCAAATAATTTTTTAGTGGGCTAAGATCTCATTTAAAATTAATTAATCTTGAGTTTGCTCAACAAACCAACTAAAATAAATTAGGTAGAAAAAAAACTTTTCAATCACATCTCATGTGAATCCTAGTACTATTAGGTGATAACTTTTGCTAAAATATATCAAATATATTATTCCTAACCTTGTCTCTAAAGTTATATGATCACGAGTTTACTCATCCAAATCATACAATTTTAGTTAAGTAAAACCCATTTATTTGAGATTAAAACATATTCGGGTTAAAGGGACCTTGAGTTTACTCAACAAGTCTTACATTAAACAGAACTCCGGTTTTATTCTCAAATAATGGAAGACAACTATCACGTTCTAACGTGCACTTAATATTTTATCGAGGGATTTAAAATTTTAAAATTTCTAGTCTCATCAAAATAATATAATCTCATTATATATATAATTTCAAACATAATCCAATTATGAAAGAAATTATTTACTATTGTGGCTTAATTCTAATTGTTGATTTGATAATAAATTTAATTTAATAATTCAACTCTTGAAAAATTAAATTAAATTCAAAACCTTTCTTAAGAAATATTCCTTTGAAAGTAATTTTCAAATTTAATAAAACACCTTTTATTTTTATTAGGAGTATTTATTAATTTAATCTCTATTAAATTAATAAAAGACAAATTAGGGTTTTAAAACAATTTAAAAACACATTAAAATGGAGGGGAAGGGTGTCTGACACACATTTTAGAGGTTGCATCAAAGATAATATCATCAACATAAATTTGAACTATGATAAAATCATTCTTTATGCACTTTCTAAATGAAGTCTTATCTACTTGATCTCTACTGAACTTCTTATTTTCAAATTCAACACCATGATCACTTCTAATACTAGTTATAAACATTCTTTTTTCATTCTGTACCTTTTTGGACAACACTTTAAAACACTTAAAAGACTCATCTTTATGTCATAAAAATAATATCCAACAAAATCTAGTAAAATCATCAATAATAACAAGACCATACTTCTTTCCGCCAAGACTCAATGTCCTAATTGGACCAAATAAAACCATATGTAACAACTCTAGAGGTCTGTCTAGAAGAAGTTACAACATTTTTAGAAGAAAACGTTGTTTTAACCTGTTTTTCTTTTGGACAACTTTCACAAAAGAAATCCTTGTTAAAATTTATTTTTGGTAAACCTCTTACCAAATCATGTTTAATCAACTTGGAAATATGTTTAAAACTAATATGACCTAGTTTTTTATGCCAAATCAGTTTTTCTTGACCAGTTGATATAAAACAGGAAATATTTTGATTTTGAAAATCTTTTAAATTGATTTTGTAAAGATTGTTTTATCTTTTGGCAAAAAAGAATATGGACTCATCCTTGTTTTTTACTTCACAAGAATTTTGATTGAAAGATACTTTAAAACCATAATCACATAATTGACTGACACTAATCAAATTGTGTTTTAAATCATTAACTAGCAGCACATTATCAATGCATGCAAATGAATCTTTACCAAATTTACCGATTCTAATTATCTTGCCCTGTTGGTTATCTCCAAAAGTTATCGATCCTCCCTTCTTATATTGAAGATCTAGGAATATAGACCTTCTTCCTGTCATGTGTCGCGAGCATCCACTGTCCAAGTACCAATGGTGTTGACTGCTTCTTCCAAGGAAGGATATCTACAAGTGATATTATTTGTCTCTTAGGTACTCAGATTTTCTTGGGTCCTTTAGGGTTAATTCTAACATAATTCATAGTATGATGATGATGCAATTGATGACATTTCTGATGATGATAAGGCTGGAAAAATTTCTTCCTAAAGGGAGCATAATTCTTTTAATGTTGAGTATAGTTATTAACAAACCCTAATCCAATTTTATCATTAGGGTGTCTGTATTTTCCTAGCATATCATTCATTTTTCTAATACTCTCCATAAATATTGATAGATCAGTTGAAAGACTGTTTATTCTTTGATTCAACTGATTGATCTCTTCAGATCTATCTACAACTACCTTTTTTTTATCTCATCTACTTGTTTCTTTAAGCAAACATTCTCCTTTTTTTAACACTTGCGTGTTTTTTAAGTTTTCTATGTACTTTTTCTTAAACAATTTATACTGTTTTAGAATTGCATAAGAATCTTCTAATAATTTTGAGTATGCATCTTGTAATTCATTAAGTTTTGAGGTTACCTTCTCATCACTTTCTCCTTCAGCTACCAGGTAAATATTTTCTTGCATCGATGCCTCTGAGTTAGCATCTGATTCAGACGAATCTAGATCTTCCTAGGTTGTCATCATGCTTTTCTTGCCTTCTTTACTCTTCTTTGGCTTTCTTTTTAACAATGGGCATTCGAAATTGTAATGTCTTAGTTTGTTGCATTCATAGCATAAAATGGGTGTTTTCTCATTCTTCCCTTCTTCTTTGCTATTCTAAAATGGGTGTTTTCTCATTCTTCCCTTCTTCTTTGCTATTCTTCTTGAGGTAGGATTCTTTGTTTCCTTTAGCCTTTTTTTCCACATGCGTCTGATCTTCCTCGAGATAAAGGATAGTTCATTATCTTCTTCGTTTAAAACATGATTTGATTAACTAGAATCGTCATCCTTGACTTCCTCAATCTTTAGCGCTTTCGATGATGAGCTCCTCTTCCTTTGATTCTTATGATTCTTTTGTCTGGCCTTCAATGCTATGGATTTGTCCCGTTTGGTTTATCTTTTGCATCGAGTTTAACTTCATGTATCTTCAGAGATCCAAGCGATTCATCAAGCTTCAATACACTCAAATCCTTGGCTTCTTGTACAGCTATGACTTTTGGTCTCCATCTCTTCAGTAAACTTTTGAGGATCTTTCTAACGTGATATTGATTGTCGTAAGTTCTACCGAGAGCTTTAAGTCCATTGATGATAGTTTGAAATCTTCCAAACATCTGATCGATAGACTCTTCGTCCTTCATTTTGAACAGCTCATATTGGTGTACAAGAATGCTTATCTTGGACTCTTTTACTTGATTTGTGCCTTCATGTGCGATGGATAGGGTATCCCACATCTCATTCGCAGTGTCGTATCCGTGAACTTTATCGTACTCACTTCTGCTTAAGGCATAGCTTAAGAAGAACTTGGCCTTCAAATTTTGCTAGAATCTTGCTTTTTGTTCTGCAGACCATCTGATTCGTGGAATGACATTTTCTTCTTCATCTATCGGTGTATACGGTCCATTTTCTATTATCTTCCAAAGATCGATATGAGTAGATTCAATGAAGAGCCACATCCTGTCTTTCCAGTAATGATAGTCTCCTCCATTGAATGTCAGAGGTCTAGTTACGGAGTCACCTTCAGCTATGTATACGTGTGACTCTGCCATGGATCTTTATCCACACTTTGTTACGGTGGTTCTTGGACATCGAGCTCTGATACCAATTAAAGTGAATCACACGTTAGTATACGATATACAAAATGCACAAGACGGTGGATTGAATTATGTATTTGAATTTTTTAATACAATCCCCTTTTTTAAAAAATTTGCTTTCTCAAAACGATTGACAAACAATATTATGAAGTAGTTATATCAACAATAAAAACAAAAGTTAAGGGTTAAAAGAGAATCGACACAACAATTTATATTGGTTCACCCCAAACCGTGAGCTACGTCCAGTCCTCAGAATCTCTTATGAGATTTCACTATTTTTCACAAAAGTACAAGTATTCTTTTCATCGAGCCTCTTCAAGTCTCTTACAACAAGTATTCTTTTTCACACTTAGCCTCTTCAGGCTCTCAGCTTTTCTTATTTCTTACAGAAAGATATTGCGAGCTTTTTGACAAAAAATAGCTCTCGTGTTTCGCACAAATACAGTATTTAGCTTTTTGAAAATCACTAACAAAATAACTAACTTTTTCAGTCTTCGACTTTGACTCATATTTATAGTCTTCGTCTTTAACTGCTTCTTTCTTCGTGTTTCTTGATCTTTAAAGAAACGGTTATTCAATTGAGTTCTATAACTAACTCAAACTGTTTTGGTTCTTTGTCTTTGATTCTTTCATCTCATTTTCGGCTTCGCTTCGTCTTATTTTGCTTCCGTCTCATTTTTGCTTCCGTCTCATTTTGCTTACGTCTCATTTCCTTTCGTCTCATTTCCTTCCGTCTCATTTTTCTTTCGTCTCATTTTGTCTTTGTGTCTCATTTTGCTTCCGTCTCATTTCCTTCCATCTTATTTCCTTCCGTCTCATTTTTCTTCCGTCTCATTTTGTCTTTATGTCTCATTTCACTTCTGTCTCAGTTTGCTTCCATCTCATTTTCTCCCGTCATCATTATTTGGTTTTCATCAAAATTAATCATAAAGTCATTTGGACTTAACAACTTTGAGACCAAAATTATCTATCTTCCAGTATAATATTACAAACCTCCACTCTAGCATTAGACCTAGCATGCTGAGATGCAATCCACTTATTACTTGTAAACATTTATCTTAACTATTTCTTCATTGAAACAAATTCCTACCATTGATAAAAAAATTTGTTGCAAATTTTATTACAGCAGGACGACACAAATTCTTACCATTGATAAATTCCTTTATCATCAAATTCGATATCTATGCATGATTATAAATAAACTTTATCATCTTTTTAACTTTTTGCACAGTCTCATCAATAATAAGAAAATACTTAGGATCCCTTATATTCTCCAGCATTAGGTTAATGAGACGTGCAACACAAGGAGTCTAAAAAATGAATTATATATATTCTGCAACCTTTTTCCTACCGCTTTATAAGTGGAATCATTATCAGTAATAAATTGAACAATATTTTCTAACGTCCATCATTCACAACTTTATCAAATATCTCAAAAAAGTCTCAGTAGTTCTAACAAGGCTAGATGCATCAATAGATTCCACAAACATAGAGCCGTTTGTAGAATAAACCAAAAATTTTATAATAGGCTTTTGTCTCATATTTGTCCAACCAACACACATGATTGAACATCCATAAATACCCTAATTCACTCTGTTTTCAGCTAAATAACTTCTAATTTCAAAAACAAACTAACTCAAAAGTTTACATCTTAAATCATCAATCTAAGTACCTTTATATCCTAGATCATAAGAGGTTATTGCATCCGTCATAGGTTGATAATAATAAGATTGAGAAGCAATAAATGATAAACATGTATCATACCATCATCTAGCTACTTCCATATCGACATTGTGAGCCATATCTCTTGATTGCATTGTATTACGAATTGAGGGTTGGGATCCAGGAGTTGTTCGTGGTGCTAAAAAACTAGTCACCTACCTTCTTCTCTTCCTCACATTAAGTTCAAGCACTTCTTCCTGAGCCTAAAAAGGAACACTACTAATGCCATTATCATCACCACCACTACTACTTCCATCATCAACATTTCCAAAATCACCACGGAAACTAGAAAACGAACTTTCATTACCAATTTCAAAATTCAACCTTTCCCTTCTATTTCTCTCATATTGATATTCATTAAGTAATGTTTTCATCTGCCACTTCACATCATGATTTGCTTTTTTATAGGGTTCAACATCTTCTTTAACCCTAACTAAATGTTTTTTAATCAGGTGATTCCTCTACCTTTCAAATGCTTGTTATAAAACAAGCAAATAGTATGGTTCCTCATACTAGGAACCAATGCAACATGAGCCCAAGTTGAACATTGTATCTTTCGAAACTGGATTGATCAGGAGTACTTAAACTTTCTTCTAATTATCTATAAAAATAAATGAATGCATATGTCAAAATAAATAATACATACGAATAAATAACACATAATTTTAGTACATAATATGCATATCCATCTTCTATAATATAACTCATTCTATATGATTGCATTATACACAATTCAATTTCATGGAACACAATTCACTATAATTCAAAAGCTAAAAATTCAAAACATTCAACATATATAATTACACAAAACATACATAAACACTTTTCATTTTTAACAATCACAACACATATATAAACAATTTCCATTTTAAACAATTTCTATTTTCAATAATCACAAAACATTTATAATTCCATTTCCATTTCTAACAATTTTCATTTCCAACAATCACAAAACAATTTTCATTTCCATTAATCACAAAACATTCATAAAATAATTTCCAATTTCAACAATTCTTAACAATTTCCATTTCCAATAATCACAAAACATTCATAATTTCATTTCCATTTCTAATAATTTCCAACAATTTTCATTTCCATTAATCACAAAACATTCATAAAATAATTTCCATTTCCAACATTTTTCAACAATTTTCATTTTCAACAATCACAAAACATATGCAAACAATTTATGTTTCCATTAATCACAAAACATTCATAATTCCATTTCCATTTCCATTTCCAATAATTTTCAACAATTTTCATTTCCATTTTCAACAATTTTCATTTCCAACAATCACAAAACATACATAAACAATTTTCATTTCTATTAATCACAAAGCATTTATAAAATAATTTCCATTTCTAGCAATTTTCAGCAATTTTAATTTCTAACAATCACAAAATATACATAAACAATTTTCATTTCCATTAATCACAAAATATTCATAAAATAATTTCCATTCTTAACAATTTCCATTTCCAATAATCACAAAACATTCATAATTCTATTTCAATTTTCAATAATTCTCATTTCTATTTCCAACAATTTTCAACAGTTTTAATTTCCATTAATCACAAAACATTCATAAAATAATTTCCATTTCCAACTATCACAAAACATGCATAAACCATTTCTATTTTAAACAAAATTTAACAATTTCCATGTCTAATAATCACAAAACATTCATAAATAACTTCCATTTTCAATAATTTCCATTTCCAATTGTTGGGACCCGATCTGGAGACCGGACCTCAACCGAAAAACAAAAAACGAAAACGAATAACAAAGAGCTGGGAAGCAAAATGAATCAAATCTGAAACCCAAAAGTGGGCCAAATGCACACGAAATCGAATTCTTAACGGAATCGAATCGAAAGCATAAGCGAAAGACAAATCACGGAATCAAAAGCAAAGCGAAAACATATCAGAAACGAATTGAAATCAGAACAAACAAAGGCGGAAACAAAAACTGAATGCGACATCCGAACACAATTATCTAAGAAAAGCGTCGCGTTGGAAACCTTAGACTAAACCTGTCTCTACCAATCAAAACCGGTATAATTTTTTTATTCCTTTTTCATTCCTTTCATCTTTATTCAATCTTATACGAATCAAAACAATATAATTTCCCTTTTTTTTGAAATTCAACCTCATGCAAATCTCAATTCATAATAATCTTCTTATACATTCTTACAAATCCCAAAATTCATCTTTTAAACAATTCTTATACTATTCTATCTTTATTTGAATAAAAAATTGGGCAGTATAACGACTGTATTTTTAAAAAGCCCAAAACTTGCAAATAGTTTAAACACACTTCTATAATTCCCAAACAAAACTCAGAATCATTGGACCTCCCGTCCGGAATCCAAACACATTCATATCTCATTCATATACAATCACATTCATACATCATATGTAATTCCCATTCATCTTAACTCAATATATAAATTCCCAATTCAATCCAAACACAACCCAATCATAATTCATATTCCATAATCATACACAAATTTATAACTCAATTCCATACATCAATTCATAATTCATATACATCATGAAACAAATGGTTACAAACCATTAATGGCATTCCAAGCCATATACATAACCCATACTAAAATCCCAAATTCATAAAACACAAGCTAAGCAAAATCGAACAAAAGTCTTGACTTTCTTTCATCCGATCTCCCGCTCGATACCTGAAGATGGGGATGAAAGGGGGATGAGCTGATAGCTTGTGGATAACATGTTTATAAATCAAAAAATAAGCAAAAATCATTTTTCAAGCAGTTTGCCATTTATAAACATTTCACATTCGTAAAGTTACCAAAAACTCATTTTCAAACTTTTAAATCATTCAAATCATTCATAAACAGTTTCCAAAACTTTCACAGTTGAAAACCTCAAATTCTCATTCCTTGAAATTCCAAAGCTTTTCACAATTCATAAATAAAATCAAAAACATGAATGCATCACATATAAATGCATCACATTATAAACAAATCAAAAATCACATAACACTTCAGAATGGTTTGGTTCGGTCCAAAACGGAACATACTGCATATTCCTGCATAGCGGTCCTATGCAGTCGTGAACGGAACGTACTACACTTTAACGCATAGCGGTCCAGTGTAGCCGTGAACTTATGGGAGTCCAAAATCGGCGCTTCAGTGGCACTAGTGGGCAGGCGAGCGAAGCCTTTAAAAAGAGACAGTGCACTGACTCGACTTATAGGACCTATCCAAACCCACAAAACACATAAGTTATACTTGAAAAACAAAATGCCCAAAGGCATATTTCGAAACTGAACTTTTCATATATTGTCATATCGTATGCAAAACATAATGATATTCACAATTTTAACCAAAATTTGCATAACATTAAATTCAAAGAATGCAACACTTTAGCAGATTTTCAAATCATTCAAACACAATGTCTCACAAATTCACATATTGAATTCTCAATCAAGTAAACATAATGAATTGAAACAATTATTCTCATTTTATCAAATCATTTAAAAACCCTTGAAAGTAACAATTGCATCATTTTATTAAAAAGTTCAAAAAAAATTTAGAAATTTTTCAATCATTCCAAAATCAACGAATTTGATCATTCGAAAATCATAATTTTCAAACATTAACTTAAACAATAATTTATAACATTTTGCTTCTTGATTTTTCAAAATCACAATGGTAACTTATAATTCAAGATATAAACATATTACCCACCTCATTTCCATGCTAGAACTTTGTCCCAAACTTCAATTCTCTAAAGCCTTTCCTTAATTTTTCCTAATTCAATAACATAAACCCTAATTAATTAATCATCCAAAATTGAACAAATTAAACCATGTTATCACCAAAATTTAGTTCAAAAATCTTAAAACCACAACAATCTTAAGCCAAATAAACCAAAAACTCATTAAAAACTTAAAGATCAAGAACCATCTCTTACTTTTATCTTCTTCATTTTCAAATTTTTCTTAGCTTGGAAGGAAGCTCTTGTCTTCTTCCATCTTTTCCTTCTTGAATCAACGAAAAACCTTGTTTGAAACCCACAAAATCCAAAACCCTAGCTATTTTCCCCTTTCTTCTTCCTTCATCTCCACCGAAACCATCTCTCTTCTCCTTTCTTCTTATTTCTCTCCTTCTTTTCTTCTTTTTTTTCCAAAGTTTCGGGCTTCTCACTTAAAAATGAAAGCCACCCTTGACATGTCATTTAATGATCTTCAAAAATTGCCCCTGAACTTTATTTCAATTCATGCTTACGTTAGGACATTTTTCTCACCATCAAATTGAAGAATTTGCTAAAACTTCCTTATATAGAAATGTTCCTTATTGTCTTAATTTCATAATGCCACCAAAATCATTTAATTTAGTGTACTATGTTAAAAGTTATACTCCAAACATTTTGGACTAGCATTATGCTAACACATTTTCCTGTGATATATTTCCATCCAAATATTGAAATTCTTAAAGACTAAATTGAAATTCGAATCCTTCATTAAATTTGTAGTCATATTTCTCTAAGATC
>JANJEY010000004.1:41809976-41821898 GCA_024703695.1 Erythroxylum cataractarum | reverse complement strand
TCTTAAATTCATAAATTGTCTCACCAATTTCTTTCTCATTAATATTCATTTTAATATTTCTAATTATCATCAAAAGTGTGGGGTCCAACAAAAAAGAACACTAATAATGATGCATATACCTTGAAATCTCTCCCTAAATAGAACATTCACCATAAACAATTTGATGTCTCCCCCTTGAGACAAAACATTATCAAAATGAATAATCATAATAATCAACCATAGGTGCACTAGAAGAATCATAAGCACACCAAGATGACAATTTACCCCCATTCAAAACACATGCCAACATATCACTACTTACTTCAATTCCATCTTCATCAAATTGATCAAATTCATAAACCCAAGCAATGAACTGTAAGAGTTGTCAGTGTAGTGAGAGAGAGAGATACCCGAGAGAGAGATCCATACTAATGAGAGAGTTGAGGAGTTTTCGATAGAACCAAAAAAAGTTATAAAGCAAACTACTAAAAAGATGAGACGACAATAGCAACATAAAACTAAAGAACTAAAAAAACAAATCTTTTCTTTTCTTTTTCATTTTTTTGTTGTTTTTTTGTTTTTTTAACAACACAAAAAATACTTCAAAAATATAAAGCACATTGCCTATGTGCCCCTCGAAGAATCTCAATTTTGGTGTTTTTCTTTGGCTCTATTGAAGATGAATAACACAAGTAGCCTGTAAGTTCTTGATAATCAACCTTTTTTATTTCTCTTGTTTTTCTTCTTTCGCTTAGATCTCCAATAACATTTTCTGCTAGATGATTTCTTTGGATTCAAGATGAGGAACCTCGGTTCAAATCAGCTTCCATTATTTTGGTTGGTTCATCATCCGAAGTAACTGAAAGTTCTTCAGTTCGTGTAGTTACTTCCTCAGTAGTATCTAACTGCAAATCAATTTCTGTAGTTACTTCCTCAGTAGTAACTAACTGCAAATCTAGATTTCTTGTTTTTCCTTCACTACATTTTTGTACTTGTACTTGACCCTTTCTAATCCAAACTTGCTTCAATACCATGGAATGTTGCTGGAAATTTAATAGAGAGTGTCTAGATTTTTTATTTTGACCCCTTTGAAACGTCATTTGTAGTAATTGGTAACATCTTGGCTTTATATGTCCAATGACTCCACAAAAATGACATGTGGGTATAAATCTTCAACTCTTTCTCGATGTTTCTTCTTTTCAGATAGATCTGGATATGTCATTTTTTCTCATTCACTTTAGAACACTCAGCCTTATAGCCAATGCCTTGAAGATCCCCTTAAATTTGCCAATTTTTAACAACTTTTCTAGCTTTTCAATACCTCTATTTAACATTCTCAATCCCTTTTCGGTACTTACTTGTTTCATTCTAGCTTCACCAAGCTTATTTGATGTCAACATCAAATTCTTTTCTAACTCTTGTATGGTGTTCTTATGGAAAGATTGTCTTCCTTCAATCTTTCATTCTTTCTACGCATTTTCATCCATTTTTTATACATAGATTTTTAATCCTCGTAAATATTCTTTTTTTTGTCATCTAGGTCACTATTGTCACTGTCATAATCTAATATTGGATCTTGAGCTGGATTGTTTTCGAAATTTTCCGATTTTCCCTCTTTTTGACCTTCAGTTACTTCCTTCTCAGTTGCTGTTAAGCAAGTAACTGGACTTTTGCTATATAAGGCAACCAACGCAGCACCATTCGCTATTTCTTCTTCGCTACCATATTCACTCTCGGAATCATTTTTACTCCAGGTGCTTGTGAAGGACTTTCCTTTTTTCTTATTCACAATATTGGCACATTTGGATTGAATGTGTCCGAAACCTTGACATTCATGACATTGAATTCTCCTTGCATTCCATTTACCCTTTTATGTCTTGACTTGTTATCTTGAATCGTTACTCGATGAACTTCTATCATATTGTCTAAAGTCAGATCTGTCCTTCTTCACTTTTTTCAGCCATTTACTAAAATTTCGTGTGAGTAGTACCAAGTCTTCGTTTTCATCTGATTCATCTTCCACATCATTCACACTTTTTCCAATTTCCACCTGTAGTGCCTCTCTTTGTAGCCATGTTTGCGAAACTAGGATCTGCACCAACTTGCTACCAAGTTCTGAATTGGTGACCTTACTCTAATACCAATTGAAAAACTAAAGGGAGTTAATTGTTTTCGCAAACTTTTCTCAAATTTCTTTGACATCAACAAAATAAAAACAAGCAAAACTGAAATAATAAAAATACCATAAATTTGGTAACGTAGTTCGGCACACCTTGCCTACATTTGCAGGGTCGTCACCTTGCTTAATAACTTTTACTGAAGTACAATAGATTTACCCAAGGCTTTACTGAGCCGACTCACTCAACCCTTGGCACTATCTCTCAACCTCACTTCCCGTGAAAAAATTTCACATCCAATAGTACGACCGCTTTGTATTAACCTCAACAGAGGATTTTCTCAAACAATCTTTTAACGAAAGATAATGAATAAATAACTCAAGTGATCAATAAACTAAGAACAAAATAATAATACACTTGAGATAAAAGGAACAACTTCCCAATTAATTCAGCTTCTTCAAAGATAAATCTGAAAGTTGTTTGCCCAATATACTATCGTAGAAATCTTCACATATTACTTCATTAGAAGATGAATTAACTGTCAAATATGAAGTCACACAGGGGAGCCGTAAGTATCCAATAGAGTAAACATCTCCCACTTAATTCACATCAGCCATACTAGCTAGAAACTGCCCAATGTCATACATGTAGATAGTGGACCACACTAATTTCACTTTGCCTGGAGGTTGCAAAAAAGGCTTTGACTTTACTCTCTCCTCAACATCAAATCCCTAGAGCCCATCCATTCTTAATCTCTACTTAATGTGACGGAAGTCACCTTTAAATAATACTCACACACACACTTCACTTCAACACCCACTGCATATTTAATTTGTCTCACAACAAATACGATTGCCGCAATGTGTTTTTGATCAATCAATAATTAACGCACACATTCTCGCAATCATTATCCAATCCTAATATGAGATATCCAGTAGCTAATTGATGCACACACACGAAACATACAAGATATGAGAGTTCCACTTCAAACAAGAGTCCCACTTCAACTAGAAGATTATCCATATACCTTTTGAATTCAAGTTATTATCCAATTAATATCTTATATGTCCAATTAATAAATAATGCCAAAACTAAATAAAAGATATATAACATATATCCTAACAATATAAACTTCCTCAATAAGCTCTCCATGAAGAAATGCATTGTTGACGTTTAGCTAAACTAAAATCCAACCATTAATTGAAGCTGAAGCCAATAATGTTTTAACTGTAACAAGTTTAGCCACAAGAGAGAAAGCATCAAAGTAGTCAAGTCCTTCTTGTTGTGAATAAACCTTAGCAACTAAGGTTTATTCACGACATCCATGAATAAACCTTGCATGGATGTCGTGAGTGAGTGATTCTTCTTCTTTGTATTTTTATTTTTCTTGTCTGCTTCTTTTCTTTTAATTTTCTTCTTCTTGCTCCATGAAGAAAAGTGAAAATTAATCTTTAGAAAATGACCCAAACATTATGCCTTCGATTCACTTTAATTTCTTTGCTTCTGAATTGTGTCTAAAATCACATATGAGCCAAAGTGAGTATCTTAAGCAATTTAATGTCACTAATTACTAATTGTTATGAAATAACTAAACAATCAATTAAACACACATCAACAACTCTTATACTTATAATTGGAAAGATTACACTCCAGCAATATATTTATAGAACCAAGCATCTCTATATAACGAGCCAACTCCTAAAGATAAATTGATGGAAGTCATTGCTAAAATGAAAGTTAACCAACACAAAATCAAGAGCTAACAAAAGGTAAAAGTTAGCTTCATGAATGAATGGGCATTTCAAAAAGAGCTTCTAGAGGAAAAAAAATTGTGTTGCAGATAGACTAATAAAATGCCTTATTAAGAGAGTAGTTAGTCAATGTGAATTTAATAAAAGACTTTCTTCACTTGTATATGATGAGTATAATCCGAGCTTCTAACCATCTCAAAGTGAAGAAGGTCAGGAGGTGACTACTACTCTGAGAGATATGATAATTGAGTATATTCAAGATTCAAACATAAGGCATTGGGAAACAGAGGCTCCTATATAAAATATGGTGAATCAAACTGATCAGTTAATGGACATATTTTATCTAGTTTTACTGAAACTGCTACTATCAACCGAGAGGCAATCACCCTTAATGGTGAAGAAGAGCTTCCTAAACAAGAAGACAAAGAATTCTCCATCCAGGAAGAGAAAGTAGAGAAATGGAAGAAGATAACTAAAGAAGATGAGTTAGAAACCTCTATCTAAGAAGAAGAAGAAAAAGAGTGGATAGAGGAAGAACTGGTGGAGGAACCAAGTAAGGAAACTACTATTAAGGTGTTAGTAGTGACCTTAAGTATAGAGGGTTTCCATTTCATCAAGGACAAACTATTCGAGCTAGTAGCCAATACAAAGACTTTTGTTTTTCCTTATGTTTTTAACAATTTGTCATTAAAAAATGCATTAATGGAGTCTATTGGTTTTATTAATGTAATTAATTACATCCTTGTTATTATCTTGCAAGAGATGGCTTATTTATAGGCTATAAAACTGCTTTATAAGGAAAAGGGTGGAAGTAAACCGCTAATTATTAATCTGAAATGACATTAAATGTGCAAGTTACATTAAGATATCGATGTTAAAAAAGCGCTGCATAGGAAGCAATCCATAAGTTAGTTTTAATTTTATTTTAATTTCTATATTATTTTGTTTTTGCTTTCATGTTAGTATAGGATTTTATTTTCTATTATGTCAATTCTTTTGTGTCTTTTTGTCCATTAATTTCATTTCTTGCAAGGATGTTAGTCTCACTTGGATGGACCCAAATAAAAAAAAATCATCGCAATTAGGAAAGTATCAAACAACCCTCTCACTTGCATATTTACTTGTATTGTGTACATTAAGGACAATGTACAACTTTAAATGTGGGGATGAGTTCAATGAATTTTTAACTTATTTCTTTAAGCTTATTATAACCTTGATTATAATATTTTATAAACTGATTTCTTGAATTGGTTGAGATCTGCCCATGAATACTATTTGTTATTGCTAAATATTAACTTGAATTGCTGTGTAAAAGGATCATGGTTAAAATGAAATTAATTTTTAATTCATATTTTTTGTAATTATTGAAGTATTCAAATTGAATGATGTTGCATATTGTTTACATACATATACCCATTCTTTTTGTGAGCTTTTGAGCCTAAACAATAAATTCTCAAAATTTTTAAAGCTCTTGGTATTCTTTCATATGTGTTATTTTATTATGTGTGTTAAGCCCATATTTGTTAAATTAGAAGCATTAACATGATAAAGGCAATTAGATTAACCAACTTATCTAAGCCTTTTTCTTTGACATTACCATACCCTTAAAATTGACTTTAGAAATAACCAAGTTGAGCCTTAGCCTTTTTCATTGATTAAACCCAAATTATATATCTTTATCCTATTTTTCTTTGAAGACCTTTTTATTGTTTTGAACCCTGAAGGTTATTTACATTATTTACTTATTTGAGACATAAAATTTGTGAAAATTCCAATATTTGTTGAATTTTGGTGTTGATTGAAATGTTGAAAAAAACAAAAAATTAAAAAAGAATTAAAAACAAAAAAACAAAAAAAAAGAAACAAAGAGAAAAAGGAATAAGTTTATAGTACCAATAAAGTTGCATTGAAAGGACCCATGTGTATTTGTAACAAGTCTTGAAATGTTTGCATTAGTAAATTTCCTTCATTTTTTATCAAGCCATTCAAACCTTACTTAAGCCTCATTACAACCTTTAGACAGACCTTTGGATTTTTGTTTCTAGTTTAAACATAAGTGGTGGAGATGTGATTTTATTGTAAGCATATAGTAAGAGTTCTACTATGTATTGATTGAGAGTTTTGATACTTTTCACCCTAAACATTTGAGTGCATTGAATGAAATCTTGGTAAGGGTGTAAAGATATATGCTTTTGATTTCAAGGCAATTGTTGATATGATTATTATTAATATTACTTAGGAAGTTCATTTTATGACAACTTGATTATGATTGCATATTAATTTGATTTAGTAGGATGTAAAGATGTATAATATGAATGGACAAGTTGAGATTGATGATGGATTAATGATGTAAAATTTATAATTATGATTGTGGTTTGCTTGAGGACAAACAAAAACTTAAGTGTGGGGATGTTTGATAGATGGATATTTAACTAAATTTTACCACACATATTTGATGTATTTTGATTGATATTTTATAATTTTATCGTATATTTAGTACTTAATATGCTTTAAGTGTGTTTATAAGTGATAATTGCCTTCGTGGACATAAATGAGAGGAATTCAGGTGAAAACATGGCCAATAATAGGAAAAATAGCAATCTAGAAAAAGTGCACGATCTTGCACTTTTACATGCCCTTGCACTTTTGCGATATCCGACGCACCTCGATTATGCACATTGTGCACGACTGTGCACATGACCATATATAACCTGAATAAACTTAGAATTCAATATAAAAGTGACGTTTCATGGTCAGAAGAAAGGAGGAGACTTTTAGGAGGCAATTTCTAGACGCGGAGTTGTTCTCTAGGTGCAATTTTGGTCAAAAGAAGCGAGGAACACGAAGATTTCATCAAAAGATCCATTGGAATACAAGATCAAGCCTTTACATTGTGAGAACAATCGATAGAAGACATTCAGGTATGAACCTATTGTTTTATATTTGTTTTTCTTTTAATGTATGTTTGAGTTCATATTCGATTATGTGCAACTAAACGTCCAGTTGGTATTTAGGTTAGAAAAACCTTATGTTAATAATTTGATATGATTTGATTCCTTTATTAATACAATTGGTTCGATTGATTATTATGATCTAATTTTGTGTTTTATTGATAATATGATTTCATACTTAGAGATTAAGAAATCTTAGTGTGAATAGATCAACCGTAATTAGAAGAAGATGATTGCAACCCTAGACATAGGATGACATAAATCCTCTAGATTATGGTTCAACATAGTAAAGGGATTTATAAATCGCTAATACAATCCTATAAGATTTAACTTGAGTAATTCGGTTAAAAACATTAGGATTAGTTGTTAATAGGCTTAAAATCAGCTACTAGCATAGCATAGGAATCTACACAGTCTAATATATCAACAAACAATTGCATGATAAAAGATTATTCTATTAAGATTTTAGGGGGATTCAAGCCTATATATTAATTTCTAATAACAATTCTAAGTGAATTCCATTATCTCTGTGTTCATTATTGTTTCCTATTTTATTTTATTTGTTTTAGTTTTAGTTTCTTTCCATTAAAAATATAAAATCAATCCTTAAGCAAGATAATAAGGGAAGGGTGATTACTAATATTCATAATCTTCATGGGATTGACCCATGCTTGCCGGTACTAGTTATAGCTACGTCGTGCTCTTGCAGTCATTTAATATTGACTATTACACGTTAGGCCAATTAGTATATAAGATAATTATTTGTAATAAATATCATAGTTAATAAAATTATTCTTATGTAGAATAATAAGAGTCCTATTTAATATAATTCATGCAAGATATGATAAATACAATCATGCATATTACATCTTTTAAATTTTTTAACAAAGAATTCATTATTAGTTTTTATTTAAGTAAGAGTTAATTTTAGATGAATTAAAGTTTATTAACTTCGTGGTTTATTTAAATTTTTGTGAAATTTGTTAAATAAAATTCATTTGTTTTGTCATCAGTTAAGCATTGGCAAAATGAGCAAATTTAACCTTAAACATTTTTTACCAAAATACAAGTTAAATCATAATGTTTTGGAGTATTCAATATAAACTATATCATTTGCAAAATGTTCAAAACAAATCTTAAGTGAATATAAATTTAAGTAGAAATAAGCCTTCATTCATTATATGTCATATTAATATTAACATAATATAAATTTATTATCTTTGTATATGTCACATTAATGTTGCTGTAGTACAAATTTATTATTTTTAGGCCAAAAGTACATTTTGAACCTCAACATTTACAATCTAATAAACATTTACAATCTAATACAACTTGAACCCTAACGTTTTGAAGTGTTTAAATTGAACCATAACATTTTTAAAACGTTTAAAACAGACCTTAAATGAACAAAAAATTTGGCATGATTAATTCCCTAAGTGAAATGCTATATTAGTGTTGACATAATGTCATTGTTATATTTTTAAATTAAAAATGGGTTCTATTGCCATATAATTAAAATTTTAAGTTAATCAAAAAGTGAGTCTCACAATTATGTGGCAACGGGATATATTCTATGTGTCATATGGCAATAGAGCTCAGATTTATAAATTTTAGCCAGTAAGTCCCACTTGTCATGTGACAATGGGGCCACTTTTATTTAAAAATAAAAAATAATATCACATCAATATTGATGTAGTATTTAACTGAAGCAAAGTTAACCTCGTTAAAATTTTTATTAACTTAAGCTCTGTTTTGAATGTTTTGAAAATTTTGGAGTTAAATTTGAATACTTTGAAATGTAGAGTCTGTCTATATTCAATTGTAAATGTTAAGATTCAAAATGCACTTTTAGTTTTATTTTTATTTGAAAGTTAGGTCATATTATGTCTTATGGCAATGGAATATACATATAAATTAAATTTAAACTTATTTAATTTAATTTTATTTAAATTTATTTAATCTTTAATAAATGTTGATTAAACTTAATTAACATAATTTAACATGATTAAGCTCTTCTAAACTAAAAAAAAACCTAATTGTTCTAAAAACCATTGTTTTAAAAACTAGACCGGATAAGGTTTAAGATTTAAAAGTTTAAATAGTATAAATTATTATAAAACTAGTATATAATAAATAAGAAATAAATATTATAAGAGTGACTAAATATGAGACTGCCTAATTATTGCTGCTATGATTTTATGTTGTCCCTAGAAATAGAAAAAGGTATTTTCTGACACTAGATGCCTTCTTTATGTGCTTGTAGATGACTTAGGGGGCGTTTGGTTTGAGGGTTTAGGAATGAAGGAATGAAATAATTGTAAAAAATAGTGTTTACTTTGGGATTTTCAATTCCAGGGGAGTGGATTTATCCCATTAAATTTGGGAATCTATTAAACCCACCAAGGGAGGTGGTTATCGAGTTTTTATTCTAATCTAAGTTTTTATCATGTTTATTCTCTTTGATCCCCAGCCTTTGCCCTACCATCCTTTTTACTTCCTTATCGCCTCTCAATTCTCCCATCCTGCCTTATCGTGTCTCATCAACGAAGGAATTGTTTGTTCTGCGCCTTTAGGTATATTTTCTGAAATCCCTCGTTTTAATTTGATGTTAAATGAACTAGATAAAACCTGGTTTTATCTAATTGTAAATGGGGCTTTTGCTTCCTTTTTTTCTTATATATTCTCGTTTTATGATTTAATCAAGAGAATAACCAATCTGCTATATGGTTTTGATGATGTGAAAGTGCATATGGTTATAGATTGAACGAGAATCATAAAACCAATCTACTCCTTTTTTCCCTTTATAATTATTGTTTTGTGATTTAATTTGATTTTGTGTATATGGTTTTAACTCTTTCGTATAAGCAGCTCTATTGATAAATAATCATATAGCTCATCTAATGCAAGAAAATTGCGATAAATTTTTTTGACAAAATTGATTAATTGTTTTTACAAACATATGGAGATAGCCCCAATAAAAGGGCAAATTATTTTTATTTTTATTGAGGGTAAAATGGTATTATATTATCTTTCATTCCTATTAATGCAACAACCAAATAACATTATTGGTATTAATACAGAAACCTAAGTTACAAACCAAACATTATTTTTTTATTTTTCATACTCATCCTCATCCCCTTTTATTATTATACCCATATACATAGCCAACCCTGTGCTCAAATCAAACCAAACGCCTACTCAATGTCTTAAAATGGGTATTTCTTGTTTCAGTTAGTTTTTACAAAACATATCTACTTACTATTGTCCTCATCATGTGCTTGCTTTGTCTGAAAAGATAAAATTTCACATATTGACCATGTAGCTGAAGTAGTTCCTCTTCGTGGTAGGGGTAGGCATTATGTTTCCATAAATTCCTCCTCTCGTCAAAGTTATGTCAACTTATTAGTTTACATTTCTTTACTTTTCCCTGATCTCTTGTATAAAGAAATTGTCTTGTGAATTTGTTATATTCACACTATAGATGAAGTACATCTTCTTTTGTACTTCCCCGCAGTGGCTTTATAGTGCCATGATTGTGGTCACTCTATGGATCTTAATATGATAGATATATGTGGCCATTATTGATTTAATGAATGTTTGAATATCAAAATTTTAACTCTTGTGACCAAAATTAATATTTTTGTCAATAAAAAGTGTCAGTAGGGAACAACCATTTACCATTTTAACATGTAGCAATAATGGAATGTGTTGGACATCCAAATATAAGATGCTTCTACTTCCCTTAGACTCGATATGCTTTCTCTGTATTCTCTCAATCACTACTCCTAAAATCGCTCAGTTGTAAATTTGAGATAGTCTAAAAATAATATCCCTCCTCTTTTGGAATGTTACCCTCCTTAGTCCATTATTTTGCCTCAACAGTAAGTGTTTAATTTCCTATCATTCTTGTTTTTCTTTCAATCTCCACCTTCATTGTAACTGTCGGAGTAGCCTTAACTATGTGCGACAAAGCGAGTCAAAACTTAGGGTTTGAAAAAATTTGTTGAATGTTGTCTTAGGTATATATGGAGGTATAATTACATGAGAGCTCGGATGTAAGATTTCTGAGTCTGATCTTTGTGATTTGACGTTCCATATGATCATCGTTATCATCCTCTTCCCTCTCCTCATTGTTTTTGGGATAAATTTAGTTCTTACGCACTCTCTTCTTCTCGTACATGCATCCTTGGTTGACATTCCTAATGGGTGAAAACCTAAGCTTCTCATATAGAAAGGGCAACTCTTCTTTTTCTAAATTTGACGTTCAATTTCCTAACTATTCAGGGCCTCAATTGCTTTTCTTGCTTCAACTTCTTCCTAGAATAGAAGCTATATTGTATTCCATTTATGGAATTTTCACAAAAAATAAATCTAATTTTAAACTTTATATAAACTATATGAAACTCAAATTAAATCCTTCAACACCAAGCCATCAACTTAATTCACCTTTTTAACTATTCGCACTTTGGGCTCCTCTTGCCACATTCATTAGCAACATACATTTCTTATAAAAGCTGCAAGAAAATACCGAAGTAATCAAAAATATGATAGCTTCGCCGCGTACAATCTACTCAAGTTGATGACATTGGTGATGTAAACGAGACCTTGGACAATCGAGCAAGGCCAGGCAGAGAACTAGCCATACCAGAATGGCCCATGACCAAAGCTAGAACCAAGAGATTTAAAGAGGCTTTTTGGACGCTTGTGGGCTTTTATCTTGAGAAGATGGCGAGCTCCAAGCCTATTAGAGGAGAGTTTAATGGAATTGAGCCCAAACTAATCCATCTAACTCAAATCTTTGGGCCAGATACACTTGGAGCTTGAAGAAACGAAAATTTGAGCTATTTCAATGTTTCATCACTTAAGCCCAATAGTGTACTAAACCTATTTATTTAATTTGTGGACTTCGTTTTATTTTGGGCTTCCATGTCTTTTAGCCCAACCTTTTTATTATTTGACCTAGGTATAAATACTTATGTTCAAGGGTTTCTGAAAGGACTTTTAGATTAAAATTGTGAAAAAGTCGTAGGCTTCAATAGAGAGAAACATCATTCTCTTGTTCTTGTTACTTTTCGAACCATCTTTTCACTTATCAATTGTTTTCTCAATTGTGGCGTGTTGATT
>JANJEY010000004.1:41777685-41800820 GCA_024703695.1 Erythroxylum cataractarum | reverse complement strand
ATAATATATTTTATTTTTACTTATTCTTATAAGTTTTACTTCTTATTTATTATATACCGGTTTTATAGCGGTTCACTGCCGGTTGAACCTCTAAACCTTAAACCTTTCCTTCGACCGGTTTAATGTCCGGTCCGGTTTTTAAAACATTGATAAAAAGGATGCTATTTGAAATAAACAAGCTTTGGACTAAATTGAGTTAAATCTTTCATGGATAAGTTTGTATGATTTCCTTTGATTTATTTAACCTAAAACTTCTTTTTGTCTTACCTTACCAAAGTCACATTACAACCATTAACAAGTTCTTTGATTTATGCATTATCTTTATTTTTTATGGTCGTGAAAATATGATTCACGAGCAAACTTATAGAAATAACTCACTATGTTTTAGTTTAAGAGCGTAATGAATCCTAAACATTTTGAGTGTATAAAGTGAAATCTATAAGAGGGTTTCAAGTCTTGTTTTATTTGATTTTGATGGAATTAATTTGATGCTTTGTTCTAGGAGATGATAAGTGGAGAGTTCATCAATTTAGATTATTATTATTCAAAATCATGAATTTTGGAAAAAAATGGACAAATTATTGCAATGGATAAGGCAACATTACGTTTAATGTTAGATTCACCTCAAGAGCTTAAATTCAATTAAGAAACTTATTTTCAACCCTACTATGTAAGGACTTGGATTTTTTTAGATATGAATCTTGACAAGATAGGATGAAACTAGGTTTTGAGTAAGAATAGAAGGGAAAAACATGTCCAACAATTTCTATACATTATTATCTTTCGTTTCTTAATAGTTTTCCCTCAATCTTTCTTCTTTTCTTCTATTTTTAGTGTTGGAACTAAAGTTGTGTTTTGTTAAATCCAAATATTATGATTTAAAGAGATTCAAAACTCTAGTTGTAATCTTACAAGGTTTTATTCTAAGCTTAGGTTCATGTTTTAATTCAAGTTTTTATGGTTTTGTATTTGTATATTTTTATGAATAATATTGACTAAAGTCGATGTACCCAATGCATAAGGCTCCTTGTTTCACGAGAATTTGGGGAGGGTTATTGATGTACGCAATCTTCTCTTTATATCTTTTACAAAGAGATTATTTTCGTGATTCGAACTTGTGATCTTTTAGTCACAAATGAGTAACTTTTACTAATTGCTTTAAAGTTGTCTCTTAAAAATTAATATTGATTAATTTGATAAACTAATTTGACGTTGATTATTCCACAGCTAGAATTCATCAATATGCAATTGTCATGAATGGTTTGGTATAATTAGCAAATATGTTATTTATGAAGTTGTTTATTTAACTTATGAGAAATAAGAAAATTAAATTGAATAATTGTAGCTATCTAAATAATCTAATTTAGGGCTTAGTCTTTTTTACTAATTTTACTGTTATCATTTAATTGATATGTAATGCTATCATACTCAATTAATTGATGATAAATTTGGTTTAAATGTTGGGTTTGAATTAATTCATTTAGGAATTTTGAGACTTATTATAATTTTCCTAATATGTTTAAAACTAACTGCTGGAATTGTAAAAATTATTCTTTTTGAACCAATAATCAATGTTATAATTAGATGAAATGGTTTTCTTAAATCAAAGTTAAATACTCTTGAATTTCTTACTTTTATACTTGATTTATTTTGATTCCTTGTTAATTTTAATTTATTAGTTAATTAAAGTAATTTAATAAATAATACTAATCATGCTTATCAGATATAGTTCATCAACAGTCCTATTAAGATTGTCAAATAGAAAGCACCAAAGTCGTTCCCTAAACCTTTCTTTGCTTTCAGCAGCTTCATCTTCGCCCAAAACACTTACCTTAAACAGTTCGTCACAGTCCACTCCCTTAAGTAAACCCTCTTTTTTTTCAACTAAGTCTATTACATCAGATTCTACTGGAATTTGACTCTCCATTTTTTCATTTGCACGTGGCTGACCATCTTGTGTGATCTCCATTGTGATTAGGTTTCCAACTGCAACAGGAGAACAAATCACCTGTCTAAGTACTTCAGAAATTGGTGATTCTTTTGCAGCACATGTGACAGCCTGCACAGTTTGATATGCTACCTGTCAGGTCAAACTTTAAAGGAGTACATGCGGCGATGGATAGGGGTGAACATTCGGATAATTCAGGTTGAATTTTTACTGTTCGGATCCGGTCTGAATTATCCAAAAAAATTTTACGTTATCCAACCTGAACCTGAAATTTTAATAACTCAAAATTTTTTGGCCCGAACCAAAATTAAAGTTACCCAACCCGCACCCGAAATGTTAATAACCAGATGAAGATTAGTGCAAATAAGAGATTTACAAATTACAACTAACAAGAATAATGGTTATGGACACATTAAATACATTGACAGATTGGAAACAATATCAAGTATCAACAACATACACTGCCTTCTGCCTTTTGGTCAAATGCATTGACAGATTGGAAATCACATGACCTTAATGGATCAAAGAAAAAGAGGACTATATAACTATATAAGCATGCAAACAAAGAAACTGAAAATTAAATGCATCAAAACAGTTATTGTGAGTGACCACTGACCAGGGAGCAGGGACGCACCACGGACGGAGGAGCAGGGAGCAGGGAGCTAGGGACGCACGTGGAAGCACGCACTAGGACGGAGGAGGAGGCTGACCCAGTGGAGACGAGACGCACCACGGACGGAGGAGGAGAAGGCAGAAGACGAACCGACGAGACTCACCACGGACAGAGGAGGAGAAGGCAGAAGACGAACCGAGAAGAAGAACCGAGATGACGAACGACAACCGAGAAGACGAACGCAGAAGGCAGAGGTGACTGGCGAGGCTAGAAGGAAGAAGGCGGTTCCGGTCCGGAGAGAAGAGAAGACGCCGAGATTTGAGAAGAAGAATCGGGAAGTTAGGTAGGATAGGAAGAGAAGAAGCCCTAATTTTAATCCTATTTCAAACTAATTCGGGTAATTCAGGTAACCCGAATTTTTTCGGAGTTACCCGTACCTTCCTCGAAATATTTCGGGTTATTTTTGGTCCGGCCCGATTTACCGAATATTTTCCATTTTGCTACCTGAATTAATTCGGGCCGGCCCGAATTATGCTCACCCCTACCAATGACTATATACATATGATAACACATATGCACATGGTATCATAGCAATACACAGTGTAACTAATTATAGTGTGATACAATTGGGTACATGTGTACATATGTATACTACGTAGATGGCATATGTGCATATAGTACTATATGCAATTGTACCATGCATATGTCTACAGTCATCTATGCATATGTCCATACACATACTATGTACTACACAGTACATATGTTATATGTATCAAAATGTACCACTATTGTTACATTATACATAGTATATGTGGTACATATGGTACATATTAGTATTTATACATGGCACCAATAGTGTAGTGTATTATACATATTATGCAATGTGAATACATATGTAACTATGGTGCATATGGTATGGTATATGTCTTTATTAGATTGCAATGTATACACTAGTATAGTATTATGGTACTATACTATGCATGTGTATACTAACATAATGGTATGCACATATGGTACCATAAACACAACTATGCATCTGGGATTGGTATAGGTGCTGTACTTTTGCAGGAAAACAAGCCAGTTGCATATTTCAGTGAAAAGCTTAGTGGTGCACAACTCAATTATCCGACCTCTAACAAGGAACTGTATGTTGTGGTGAGAGCATTGGAGGTGTGGCGACATTACCTTCAACCTAGAGAGTTTGTCATTCGGACGGATCATGAGTCCTTAAAGCACTTGAAAGGACAAGGCAAATTGAGTAAGAGACATGCTACTTGGGTGGAGTTTCTGGAGACCTTCCCATACGTGCTTCACTATAAGCAAGGGAAAGAGAATGTGGTAGCTGATGCATTGTCTAGGAGGTACACTTTACTTTCTGCTCTTAGTTCTAAACTTTTGGGTTTTGAGTAGTTTAAGGAATTGTATGCTTCAGATGTTGACTTTGCTACTGTTTGTTCTGCTTGTGAGCATGCTGCATTCCAGAAATTCTATAGGCATGAGGGTTATTTGTTTCGAGGTAATCAATTGTGTGTGCCTAATTGTTGTATGCATGTTTTATTTGTCCATGAGGCCCATAGTGGTGGATTAATGGGCCATTTTGGGGTTGCTAAGACTTTGGATATTTTGCATGAACATTTTTATTGGCTTGGAATGCGTAGGGATGTTGAACGTGTATGTGCCAAGTGCATTGCATGTAGACAGGCAAAATCCACTATCAAACCTCATGGATTGTATACCCCTTTACCTGTGCCTACTGACCTGTGGGTTAATGTTTTATGGACTTTGTTTTGGGCTTACCTAGGGTCAAGAGGGGTTTTGATAGCATCTTTGTTGTGGTTGATCGATTTAGTAAGATGACGCATTTTGTTGCATGCCATAAGACTGATGATGCTGACTTATTTTTCACAGAAGTAGTTAGATTGCATGGCATTCCTAGGTCTATTGTGTCTGACAGGGATGCTAAGTTTTTGAGCCATTTTTGGAGGGTATTGTGGGGCAAGTTGGGTACAAAATTGCTCTATTATACTACTTGTCATCCACAGACAAATGGACAAACCGAGGTAGTTAATAGGACCTTGGGTTCTATGTTGCGTGCTATAGTAGGTAAGAATTTGAAAACTTGGGGTGAATGTTTACCATTTATTGAATTTGCATATAATCGGAGTGTGCATTCTACCACAGGGTTTTCACCTTTTGAGCTTGTCTATGGTTTTAATCCGTTGACTATTTTGGATTTGGTGCCTTTACCCTTGCATGAGTTGTCTAGTACAGATGGCAAGAGGAAAGCCGAGTTGGTCAAGGAGTTGCATGAGAAGGCACGACAACATATTGAGCAGAGGAACAAGGTATATGCGAAGCAAGCCAACAAAGGGCAAAAAATGGTGACCTTTGAACCTGGTGATTGGGTTTGGGTGCATCTGAGGAAGGAGAGGTTTCCTACCTAGAGGAAATCCAAGTTAGATTCTAGGGGTGATGGTTCATTTCAAGCATTGGCGCGGATCAATGGCAACGCCTACAAAATTGATCTTCAAGGTAAGTATAATGTGTCCGCTACTTTTAATGTTGCTGATCTATCTCCTTTTGATATGGATTCAGATTAGAGGACAAATCTTTTTCAGGAGGGAGGGACTGATGTAAGCGAGACCTTGGACAATTAAGCAAGGCCAGGCAGAGAACTAGCCATACCAGAATGGCCCATGACCAAAGCTAGGACCAAGAGATTTAAAGAGGTTCTTTGGACGCATGTCGGTTTTTATCTTGAGAAGATGGCGAGCTCTAAGCCTATTGGAGGAGAGTTTAATGGAATTGAGCCCAAACTAATCCATCTAACTCAAATCCTTGGACCGGATACACTTGGAGCTTGAAGAAACAAAAATTTGGGATGCTTTAATGTTTCATCGCTTAAGCCCAATAGTGTACTAGACCTATTTATTTAATTTGTGGACTTTGTTTTATTTTGGGCTTCCATGTCTTTTAGCCCAACCCTTTTATTATTTGACCTAGGTATAAATACTTATGTTCTAGGATTTTTGAAAGGACTTTTAGATCAAAATTGTGAAAAAGCCGTAGGCTTCGATAGAGAGAAACATCATTATCTTGTTCTTGTTACTTTTCGAACCATCTTTTCACTTATCAATCATTTTCTCAATTGTGGTGTGTTGATTGTTCGTTTATTTGAGTTTTATTTTGATCATCGGAATTGTTTGGAACAAGTTTTTAAGAGGTGTCGTAGAAATCAAACTCTGCGTATCTTTATTCCATCAAATTGTTGTCGATCTTTTCACGGTGTGCGTTAGTTGGTTTTACTTGAAAAATGATGATCATCATGATTAACCGTCTGTCATTTTTCCTGTACCTCTGTTGTTCTATCGACATCAACTCATCTAATTTTTCTCTATCCTAATTCATGGGTGTCCACTTAGGACTCAATCTAGCTTGGACTTTGGGTTATAAACGAGTCATCATCGAAGTGGACTTTCTAGAAGTAGTAAACATCCTGTCATCTTCTACTTCAGATTTTCTTGATGAGCCTTCTTTGTTGATAGGTATCAGACAATTACTCGAACGCGATTCAGAGGTATATTTTCAGCACGTCCACTAAAAAAGGAATCAGTACGCAAATAGTTTGGCCGCCTTTACAGCCATCGTTAGTTTGGGGCTATATATCCTCAAGGAACCTCTGATGCTTTTAATGAAGCTCTTTTACAGAGATAAATACGGAGCGATGTATCGCAGAACCATGTGCTAGCTAACTTGTCTTGGGCTTTGTTTTTATCCTTGTAAAAAAAAGATAATATATAGCCCTGGGGGAACCTTTTTGAACAAGTAGAGATTTCGGGTGTAAAAGAATTTAATTTAATGTAATTATATTATTTAAGTTAAATTATTTTTTTAGTTTAATTTAACATAAATTTATATATTTAATAAAAATAATAATTTATGTTATATTATTAATATAATAAAATTTAATTTCGTTTAAATTTACATTTCATATAATTTGTAAACTTTCAAAAAAGTGTACTAAAAAAGGTTAAAATTTCGCTTTTCGCGATTCAGCGTTTTTAGCTTCTAGGTGTGTTAGCGATCCTCGAATGGCGTTATCTGGTTGCAAGTACAGCTGCGAGACTGGTGTTGAGACCCTAGAATGGATAAACGCTATTGTTAGTTTTATCAAACCTTACCATTCCCTCATAAACGCTCATGTTGTGAATTTCTTTAAGGATAGACTTTGGGAATCCATCGATAAAGATTGGATTCACTGCTTGCGTCACGAACCTGTACAAAATCTCCTCCTCGTTCCTTCTGGAGTGGTTCAGGTGTTTCTTCTTCTTCTTCTTCTTCTTTTTTTTTAATCTCATTTTCTTCCAATTCACCCCCCTTACATAATGTTCAGTTTACTTCAAATTTTAACTTAATTACATGATAGGATCACTGGCCCAATTCACTCAAGGAATTTGTTAAAACTATAAAATCTCTTGTGTTCCCTAGAGAGCAAGTGGACTTACATAAGGTTGGTTTTCCCATATTCTAATTTCCTACATATATGCTGTTTTCGTTGGGATGAGGATTCCATTCGCATTTGTTGTTTTCGCAGTTAGTGGCTTGTAACTTATGCTGTGCTGTTTCTCTTTGCAGAAGAAATTATCTTTCAATGATATTCCATTTCATTTTTTATTTTTCTTTTTTGACATTTGGTTTTTGTCAATGTTTATTTTCCATTATCACATGTAAATGTTGATTTTCCACTATCGCACACAAATTTTATAATTTGTTTGTTTGCTATTCTTATATTTTGTTGATGTTGTTATGTGAGTTTGCTTTGGTTACTCACATGATAATAAACTTTGTAGGTCTTTCCTGATCTGAACTTGACATTGCTTAATAGTGTTCTTGCACAAGGGATGAATATGAAGAAAAAGCATGAAGTAAGGGTTCCTATTTGTTATCTCCATATATTATGTATTTTTTTAAAGTTATTTTTTATTAAAGAAGAAATGAAGAATAAAGGAGAGAAGAATTCAGAAGAACGAAGAGAGAAGATAGAAACACAAAGAAGAGAGAAGTAAAATACTTAATTCATACTTTCTTACTTATGAAAACGGTTCTAGGCACTTTTTATTCTCCTTTTTAGATTCAAATCCATCACTAACTTTTATACATAACAATTTCCCCTACCATAGAAAACCTTGCCCATAAGGTTTATTAGAAAAGTTATTAAGGAGGTTTGCAAAATAGATAAAAAAAGAAATAACCACCCTTTCTTCTTCTTGACAAAAGTGGGCTTCTTTCCTTCACATTGTTGCAATTGCCCGATAAAATCTTATTGTTATTCCCCTCTAAGTATTTAAGTTGGTGTTTGTGAAGGTAGAGAGTGGTTTTAATTTCGCTGCCAAGTGCTCTTTGTTAACATCAATGGTGAATGAGTGTACGAGATTTTCAAATGTATTGCTTACCATTGTCCTGTTTTGTAGTCACCACAATACCCATATTGAAATTCAAGCTGCTTATAAGGCCCCCTTATTCAAAATCACTGTCCATCTTAATGCCATAACACTATTATAAAATTTTTTACTTTGTACATTGGCTATTGCTATATCTAGAACAAGCGTTATACTCTCTAAAGCAACCATCTCTTGTGATTGCCTAAATTGATTGGACATTGATCGTAGGTTATTTATCTCATATTCATGGCAATCAAATTCTATTTGAATTTTCTATATCCATTCTCACTTTGAATTTTAGACTCCTTGAGTTTTGAGATATTTTCTTTAATCTTTTCAAGCGCTCGGTCCCAATCATCTTATGTCATATCTATGGAATTCTTAACCAAGATTTGTAAAGCTTTTGATACCATATGTTTTGGTTTTTTTTTGTTAAAGAAGAAATGAAGAACATAGGAGAGAATAATCTAGAAGAAGGAAGAGAAAAGATAAATAATTCATACTTTCTTACTTATGAAAACAATTATTGGCACTTTTTATACTCCCTTTTAAATGCAAATGCATCACTAACTTTTATATGTAACAATATTGCTAAAGAACAATACTAAAGTTTTGATTGTTGCGTTCCAAAATTCTAGGTTATTCTTTGTCTTTGTTTACTAGAAAAAGGAATCACCTGCTAAGCAAGTAGTAACTAAGTGAAGGCAAATCTTATAGTTTGCATAACAAGTTCGTATTTTCTTTGAACATGGTGAGCTGATTACACAGTTCATACTTTCTTGATTCAAAATTGAGACTAAATCCTAATAATTAATCTTGTGTACATAGGTAGAAGTTCTTTCTGCCGTTGTTGATTCAATTGCAAATAATGTGAATGCTCAAACCATAGTTGATGTTGGTGCTGGCCAGGTGCACCCTGACTTCAATTTTTGTTATTGCAAACATTATCATCAATCTTGTTTCTATATTGTTAGCATCATCATCATTGGTATTGCTACTTTTGTCTTGTTTTATTTGCTTTTGATTTTGTTACCAAAAGCAATTAATTAATACTTAGACAAACTGCCTGAAAAGTCTTCTTTTTTACTTTTTAACATTTGCATTAAACTATTCCTTTAAGCATCTTATATTTGATTTATTACTAGGATAATGGATGTTATTCTTGGAACCAATTTGTGCTTTTTTTTTTAATCAAAAACTAGAACATTATCTATTTCCTTAAGTTGGTGAAAAATTTGTAGTTCCATACCATTAAATATTGATTTATGCAAAAGAACTTAAGAGTTTATACAAGAAATAAAAGAGAGCAAATTAGTATACTATAAGCTTAAATTTGGTGGGATGAAGAGTAGGGGTACTAATAAGTTAGATATGTTTCCGTATTATATGGAAAGTAGTAGTAAGTTAGATATGTTATCCTTGTAGATATGTTATCTTGATTATTTAGGTCTTAAAATATTTTTTTTTATTAGAATAAGATTCAATTTTATTTTGGATATTTTATTTAGGAACCTGTTATAAACGTTTATAAAAGGTTCACACATGGTCTTAAGAAGAAGCCAGCGCAACAGTAGCAGAATTGCCTTATGCAGTAGGAAGAAGCCAGCGCAGCAGTAGAAGAATTGCCTTACGAAGAAGCCAGCGCAGCAGTAGCATAATTGGTTTCGTTTTTATGTATTTATTTGACAATTAATCAGTTGTTCATGTTCCTAGTTTTATGCAGTATAGTTATCATGTTGTTTATGGACCCCTAAGTTGTAGGGGAAGTTGTTTTCTTCAGAACTATTTATTTGACCTTCGATGAATGGAAAAGTAGGTAGAAAAATTTCTCAAGTCTTTGAGTACTTCAAACTCGAGAGGTCTCAGGTTCTCTCTGACGAGCCTGAAAAATAGCAACCATAGGTCGTAAAAGAAATAATCGTGTCATTTTTACATCCGAAAGTCTAGAAACCCCCACCTTTAGACCCATAACCAGATCCATTACCAGGGACCATAACAATTTAGTATCAGAGCCATACACTATGGGTGACTCAATTCTAGTCATGTTAAACCCCAAAATTTAAACTATGCCAAACATGAAATTTCAACAACCTAAGTTGAAATCCCAAATGGCCCATTTATAAGCAATAGTAGATATAGAACTCAAGTGGAACAATTGTTGGTGCCATTGTTGGTGATATATTTTGTGTCCTCCACTTGTTGGTGAGTTATCTATTCCCTTTTAAAAGAGCAACAGTAGGATTTCAATCTTGAATCTTGTGTACTAGTTGGGATTTTCTCCATCAGAAAGGGTGGGTATAGGGAAGCAAGTCTTATCTTGATAAAGGGGCTTGAATCCTACTTAATTTATATTATGGGATCCACGCCCTTACTAAAATTTGGTCAATTACTTTTCAGTGGAGAGCCCTTACTAATAGTTTTTGTTTGTGTTTAAACCCTATCAGTATTTTTATTCTTGTGGCAAACCCTAAGATTTATTTCTAAACCTAATTTTTTCTATAATTTGAAATTCTAGAAATCCTAAGTTTGCAGCATGCTTAGATTAAGTTTAAAAATATCCTGCAAATTTTTGCATTGACTAAATTCTAGAACTAAAATTTTCTGTTGACATCTGAATCCTTCTATCGTTCTTACGTCAATATTCTTTGGAAAAGAATTTTATGGATTAGATGTTTTTATGCAAAATCAAAGGGGTATATGGCTCTCCCAAATCTTATAGTTACTGAAGTATTCTATATTGAATATCTTGATGCTCTTTACCTACTAGCTTCTAGAATTTAGAGATAGCTTCTTACATATGTTACTCCTCACACTTATGAATCAGTAGGTGTATACAAATAAAATTGTCTGTCTGTTCCTCATATCATAGGATTGGAATGAATTACCATGTCAAGGATCAACTTATGATATTGATGAGTGCAACATGATAAAAGTATTCATATTGTTCTACGTATATTGGAAAGCAGGCATAAAAAAAGTGAACTGACGAGCCATAAGAGAGCCTAGCATCTGTAATAGTTTATTTCCTTCGAATTTTTTAAAAAAGGTGCTATGTGCACACAATTGTTGTTTCTTTACCTTTCTTCTTTTCAATGCTATCATTGTTATGAATATTGGTTGTATTTGAATCATAGGCTACAACAGCAGTGAATACAAACATAAGAGCTGCAGTTGTTAAATTTTGATTTTGAGAGTAGATATCTTTGCTTTCAATGTAATAATCAGTGTTTGCATGTATTCTTTGCTTCTTAAAAAGTTTCTTTTCTCATCTCTGATTTTAGTTATCAATTAGGGATATCTTGCTCAAGTTCTGTCCTTCCAGTATCAACATTCAGTAGTTGCTATTGATGCTTCTTCTTATCATGGAAAGGTTATTGACGCACGTGCAGAACGAATCAGGAGATATTATGTTGCTCAGATGAATAAATTTGAGTATGAAATGCATGAAATGGTTTCTTTTCATCTTGTTGGTTTATCTACATTTGTTTTTTTCTCTGTGGAAGTGGTTTATGTTTTTCGGAAATGGAGACTATATGATTGAACATGGCTTTACTTATCCATCATTTGAAGGATGCCTGAAGAGAATAGCAATCAATTGATATGGTATTGAACTTTTAGAATGAGGTAACATTGACTGGGGGATGTAATATTGGTTAATTTTCTAGGTGTTTCTGGTTAGTTAGTTGGTTGCTATTGATATTTGTTCCCTAGATTGTTCATCGAGTCCATAGACTGTGTCCTTGCTGGAATTTTGTATACCCAAATGCTTTCTTAGTCCTTGTCTACCAACCAAATTGTCATTGTATTTGGTTGGTTTCCCTTCAAGGGTTGAGGTGCTATTGCCATGTGATTGTTTGTTAAGAAATTCTTTTTTCTTTCATAATTTTTTTCTTAGCTCAGGAAAGAGGATACCTGATGTGCCAAAGACAATTACATGCCGTGTCATGTCTACTAACATGTTGAGAAATTTGACTAAAATGTCACTGACTGGAGATGATGTAGATCGGCCAGAACTGATTGGACAAGTTGAAGGAAATAAAATGCCATTCTTACTTACTGGATTACATGCTTGTGGTGATCTCTCAGTAACAATGTTGAAGTAAGTTCTTTCATAAGACTTAAATATATTATTTTTGCGGGTCAAGAGAATTTATTTTTGCACATGGTTGAGGCTTGCTCTTTGCATACTAAACTTTCTTAAGCTTAGCTAGTTGTGCATATTCAGTTGCAATCAATTTGCCTACATATAAAAATTCTTTTGACATCTCATAACCATAAAGAGTGTGAAAGTTACCTTGCTTGAACTTCTCACGGGGAGCATTTACTTCCCAATGCTCTAACTCAAAAATCAGATTGTGGAATGAGGCATTTCCTCTTGTTTTCATGTGGAGGAAGCTCATTCTCATCTAACCCAAAGGTTAGCTAGGATACATCCTTTGAAGGGAATCAATGATAACCTCATCTTCCTATCCTAGTCACTCATGTTTACCTAGCTAACAGCTTCTTCTGATCACCATGATGTTTATACATTTATGTATGCGGTTCTAATTTTCTCTCTGTTCCATTTTATCCTTATTTACTCCTGCCTATTTTTCTTCCAAATTTCTACTCTTTATTGCTGTTCTTTTCTAATTTATATGCATACGGGAATAGGACCTTTTTGGAATGCGAAGAAGTTAAAGCAGTTGTTAGCATTGGCTGCTGTTACAACTTGCTATCAGAAGAATGTTCTCATAGCGGTGTGTCTGGCTATGGCTTCCCAATGAGTCATGGTATTAAATCTGTTGGAGTTTCACTTGGGAAAAATGCTCGTGACCTTGCATGCCAGGTGTGTGAATATCATAATCTCATTTATTGCCTAAGCTTTATGGAAGCAGTATCATGGTAATACCCAATCTGTATGGAAGTTATACGCGGTTGCTGACTAAATTTCTTCAGCATAGTCATTAAATAAAGTGACAAGGTTAGTGCATTTGGTCATTCAATGGCCAAGATAATCAGCACACAGCCAAATTGCTGCAACTAAATAGATCTTTTGTTCAGTTACTTATTTTGTATTTATGTCTGATGATTGTTGAAATGGGTGTTTGTTGTTTGATTGATAGGGACTGTAATATAGAGATGCTAAATTTTTGTAAGTTGGTATAAGGGTTCCTTTGCAAAATAGTAATTTCTCATGGTATTGGACTAAAAAGTATGCAAACATACATAATAAGTTACGAAGTCCAATATGAAACAATCTGGAACTATGAAACACCTTTTCTTATGTACTAGATGAATCTGTTATATAAATTTCTTAGCAACTTATAACTTCAAATTCTCTTTATCTTGGGAATCATTTTACCAGTAACGTTATCTTTGAAAGAAAATTACTTTTTATCCTGTGTACCTTTTAAAAAATGCTTATTATCCTTTTAGCTGTTCAGTGAATTATATGTTTTAAGTTTATTGCTCTTTTTATTTGCAAGTCTAGATAACCCATTGTTCACATTTGTAGTGCTTAATGATCTTGGTTTGTAATTGCACATATACTATTTTTGCTTGTGATAATTAGTTGAGATTTATTTTCAGACGTTACAGGCAAGGAATTAGCTCAATATAATTAAAGGATGGACTCAATATAATATGCCTTTTTCTTAGCAAGTGCACCTTTATAATTGAATATATTGAAAATTTTTTGGTTAATGAGCAAATTTTTTGGTCTCTTTTCCTTTCATAATGTGCAAGGGTAGATGAATGATGTGGGAAATCTATTGCTAGTAAAAGGTATCATTTGTAATAGAATTTTGTATCTCAACAATCAATGTATGGGGACCAATTGGGATCTTGAAGTTTTTCTGATAATATTTTCTTCTATTCTCAAAAATAATTACATCAGTATTTAAGGGAGAATACCTAAGAAGCACAGACACGGACACGGACACGGGACACGGGACACGGACACGGGGACATACCAAATTCTAAAATTTGGTGGACACGGACACGGCATATATATATATATTATAAAATTTAGAATTAAGAAAAAAACTCATAATTTATAATATAATATATATTGATTGATGTGTTTCAAGACTTCCAACATTTTGATAGTTCATACATATTTGGTACTTTATAAGCCCCTCTCAAAAAATATGGAGCATATATTCTATGGAGCATATTTTTCATTAAGCAATGTCCGAGCGATCTCTAGACGTGTCCGAGCTGTGTCCACCGTGTGTCAGTGAGTGTCTGACACGGACATGTGCCCGACACGTGGACACGGCTCCATTTTGCCGTGTCCGTGCTACAAAGGAGAATACAAACCGAATGACCCCTATAAAATAGGAAGCTAACTGATAAGGGATAAGGTCCTATGCAATCTGGTGTAATAAAATAAATATACAAACTGATAAGGGATAAGGTCCTATGCAATCTGGTGTAATAAAATAAATATACAAACTGATAAGGAATAAGGTCCTATGCAATCTGGTGTACTAAAATAACTATACGATCTGCTATAATGAATAGTTCTAAGTTTTTCTGAACAAATTCTATGAAAATTGACCTTGTCGTAAAAAGTTAAATTTGTTTCATTGGTTTGAATATTTCTAGTACTGATAAGATAATGTATACCAGTATTGTTTCTATAGAGATTAAGACAATGAAAGTGTCATACTGTTGAGAAATTCATTTTTGTTAACTTTTTGCTCAAGTTGTTACAGTGAAAGAATACTTTCTTTGACTTCTTCTTCTATGGGTATTGTTTCAGAGTGCGGAGAGATGGAGTTATCTTGAAAATGATGCTGCTCTTCATAATTTCGATATGCATGCTTTCCGAGCTGCTTTTCAGATGGTATATGATTGTGATTTGCAATATAATAGCTTGTCATCTTTAAGTTTTGAAACCTTTGCTAGTTTTGTGAGTTTTGCAAGAAATATTTTTGGAACATGTTAGCTCAATCTCGTACTTTATGCGTAGCTGGACTTACATATTGTTTGTGTCACCATAATGATCCTTCTGCAAATTTTGTAATGCATTTGATTGATTTAATATGGTTTTCTATTATTATAAATTGCTTTTCATCTGTTTATGACTTAGTTTGCAACTATGATTAAAATTGCTGATATTTGAAACTGATTTCCTGTGAATTTAAATTTGTATATGTTTGTTAGGAAACACTAGTGAATTTTGATAATAATTTTATTTCCTATGAAAGTTGGGTTAACTAAATTGTTTGAAGTTAAAAAAAAAAGGGGTGCAACATGTTTTTGGTGCTAATTAGTACTTAATCAAAAAGTTCAGGTATTGATTAGCTTTTTTGGTTGGTAAATTTGAACTTAGCTTGTTTAAAATATTGTTTTAAAATGTATCTCTTCAAGTCAATTTCCAATATCTTTAATTTCCAAAGCCTCAATTTCCAATATCTTTAATTTCCAAGGCCTTTATAATGAGTAATATATACAGAAGGGTAACGCCCTTAGTATTGGAGGCCATGAGTTATTTGTCCTTTATTTTTCTTCTCAAGAGATATTTTAGCAATTATTTTTGGATTATAGAAATAATTACTCTTACAATCATTCAATTTAACAGTACAGATTGAGGAAACTTTTGGATTGCCTGGTATAGACAATGATATGAGGAACATTTATGTTTTTGTTGTGTGAACTCTTTGCCAAAGACAACCTTTCTTCCTTTCTCTTATAGAAAAGTAATCCTGTTTTTCTATTTTGTAGAATTTAATTTTGTAAATTTTTCCTTGTTACGAAGGTTCTTCTAAAATATTATCCTGAGCTCATTAGAACAAGTCCATCAATTGGGCGTCAAGGAAAGGCTTTACGTCGCCAACAACAAAGGAATATTTTGAAGTCTTCTCTCCATGGTGAAGAATTCAAATACTCATTCTTGCCTCAAAAAATGGAATCATCATATTCTGGAATGCTTTATAGCCTTGAAGTTGTCCTTAATTATGTATTCCTCCGGTAGAGAAAAGGATTGAAAATGATGGCACAAGCAAATGCCTGTGTAAACTAAATGTATCTTTTTAGAATTGAGAAACAATAGTAGGTGACTAAACTATGACTTCCCTTAAAATTGAGCTTGACAAGGAAAGAGGTGACAGGTTTGTGTAAGCCACTTGGTAACTGATTATTCTTTTCGTTTTCCAGGCTATGATTCTGATTTGTTGTTGAGAAAAGATACTCTGCTGCATGAAATGCCTTGCAATGGGAGTACTAGAACTGGAAGAACTGCTTCTGCCAACAAATGTTTACTATTCAAGACCTTCTGCTATTCTGGATTATCTCGACTTGCTCTTGAACCGTTGCAGGAGACAAGTGTCCAAGAAATTTGGAGAGAAGCTGAGCCTTTTGCAGTACGTGTAATCTCATCTCTCGTGTGGGACTTTTTGCCAAAAATATTTATCTTTCCTTAGCTTATGAATAGTTGTGAAAGAATTGCCTGCTTTGACATCTATTCACCCCTTGCTTAATACAATATGGCAATCTTTGTAATAACAAATCACATTTTTTGTTCTTTGGATTCGTCATGCAACTGAAGAAAAATAACGAAGTAATGTTCATGGTTTACGATAACTGAAAGTTGAATAACGATGAAAAATAGAAATGTGTCTATCATGAGAATAATTTTTAGCTGGAGCTTGTTCGAGAAGATAATTGATGTTTTCTCCATATTTTGCTTTTTATGATGAATACCTAGTTGAGTTTCAACATGAAGCTAGCCTCTAGCTTATCATTAATAACGAGCGGACACATATCTTGGTTTAAAAGTAGCCTGGTGTAAAATATTTATTATTGATCTGCAATGCAACCAATGAAAGTGTATTTACTAAACAGTCTACAGCCGTAAAGTATAATCTTGCTGAATTTTCTCAACCTTGACCATAGTAAAATCAACAGAAATAGATGCAGAAAGCAAATGCAAAAGGGAAATGACATCTTTACTCTGACATGGCTACATGTACTTCGTTGTTGGAGTTGTGTTGCATACTTGGATAACCTGAAGATAGTAACATATTATAGAAATTTAGTTTAGTACAGAAATTTGGTTGCTACTTACAGATAGAATAAAGAATGGTTGTATGCCATCAAGAAAATGCTTAATAACCTGATCCATGTAGGATGATCGATGGAAATGTTTGTCTAAATAGTTTACTTTCCAAGCCATCTTATCCAAAAAAAACCTCTTCCAATGTCTTGTTGATGTGTCTTACAGGATAAAATGCCGCCTTTGTAGATCATCTGATCGATGTAGGATGATCGAAGGAAATGTTTGTCTAAATAGTTTACTTTCCAAGCCATCTTATCCAAAAAACCTCTTCCATTGTCTTGTTGATGTGTCTTAGAAGATAAAATGCCGGCTTTGTAGATCATCTATTGAATAGCCTATACATATTGTTAGTAACAGGGATGGATGGTTATGGAAACTTTAATTAGTTCCATTCTTTCAGTACAGGGAAAAGAAGATGACAATGGACTCTTAGACATTCGGTGATGGAAATTTTATAATTCAGATTATAGTTTAGAATCTTACTGTGTCTAGGTTGGAGGTCTTTTGCAAGTTGATCAAACTGTCGTGATTACAACTAGGCACCAAGAACTCACATGATGAACTTAGCAGTATGTAATCACCAAGAACTTACATGACGAACTTAACAGTAGATACCATTTTTATCATTATGTTCGTAGATAATAATTCAGATGTATGCAAAATGTTTAAGTGGGTTTCTGAAAGAGACTAGAATTACGCTTGGGAGACCCTCACCCGAGTGACAGGTAAAAGAACTTGGTTGCCTTTTATCTATTAAAGAACTCCTGAAGTAGATTATGTGGACTTTCTAGAGATGATGAGCTTGTTTCTAATTTCTTCTTGTTTCTCTGCATTTCCCACAGTTTTTTTTTCTTCTTCTTTTGGTTGCAAGGCAATGAGCCTTTTGTGATGATAAGATTGTGTTTCAACTTCTAAATTGGCTTATTGCTTATCTCTAACCAACGTACACAACAGGAGCTTGTAGGGCCTTATTGGTCTCTTCGTGCTGCTTTAGGGCCCCTGTTGGAGACACTTATTCTGCTTGATAGGCTTTTGTTCATCCAGGAGCAAGGCATTTTGCATGAAGCATTCATGATACCGGTATTTAATCCTGCATTGTCTCCTAGAAATGTGGCCATAATTGCTAAAAGAAATTAATTGAAATTTATCAGTAGGCTGATGATTGAGATTAGCATATCCACCTCCCATGTTTAATGTACTGGAGTTACTGAAACTCCTGTTCTGTTCATTTAACTGTTTTATTTGTCTGTGCGTTTCATTGTTTCAGAATTTTTGTACCCTAATCTAAATATTGAAAGTGTTGCAATACGAAAATTACCACAACAATCTCAGAGCATAAATGGGCCTTTTACTTCATGTGTTTCGAATGGTCTTATCTCTAAATTCTTCTGGACCACTAGTGTCGTTTTTTGTTTTTAGTTGAAGAGCATTCTTTTCAATCATGGTGGTTCTCATCGAGTCGTTATTATAATAGCCATTGCATGTTTCCATGTTGATAATCAAAGATCCTATGGTAACGCCTTATTGCTACTGATAAATGGTAGAGTTAGGATTTGAACCTGATTTCAAGTGTCTGCCGTATTCCTAGTCTACCGTAATGGGAATTGACGTTGTAAAATGAGTTATCTATACCTTGTTTACCGGTGTTGAGAAATGAATACTATCTTTTTAGTCTTTTTCCGGTAAGTTGGAAATGAATAATACCTTAATATTTGCTCATTGGTAAGATTGGTCAATAATCTTTGAGTTATTGTTATTTGCAATAAGATCCTGGGAGGTTTAGATTTGATGTTACGAGTTTTTTTGAAGCAATAGAATCAATACTAAAATCAATTGTTTAGTGTATAGTACCGAATACTCTCTGGTGTTTTATTTCTAAATTATCATATGGGTTGTCAATTCCCCTGTTGAATTAAAAGCAGTTTCTTCTAATGTCAAGTATTGGTCATCATCAACGTAAAATCGAATGAATAGGCAATCTTTGTTATGCGATATAAAATTAGAAAGATCTTAATGGAACGAAAGTATATTCATGAAATTTATAGAATTTATTTGCCATTCCACCTGTTTTGAGAACACTAGTATGGTTTGGGGGTTAAAACAATTAAATTTTTAATTATTCTAATACAATTTTCTCAATAAGTGATTTGCAAATCAACTCAAATATGCTTAAGCTATAATATAAAATTGACCGAGTATCCAAATAAAATTGAAAGCATGATGTTTTTATGAGCACACATTAAAAGCAATATTTTTCTAGTTTCAAATAAAAGTTAGATAAAAATTTGAAAAACTTTTAGGGGTTAATTTTTTTATCATATAATGTCCTAATTAGATAGAGAGTATAAAATAATATCTATTTATTTTGAGTTCAATTATATTAGTTCCTTAATTAGTAATTGATTTTATTAACAACATTTCAAAACTAATCATTTTAAGATAATATATTATATATTGATTTGTCAACTACCTCTAGATAATTTCATGTTATGTCTAATGATTACCTATTACGCTAACTATGACAAATAGGTCTAAGTAATATCAAAATACAACAATTCTTATATTCAATACTTTAGAGATCACAAGCTAAAGAATCACTTGTGCAATAATCACAATGGGAATTTCTATAAATATACGTACTGTTCTAAATAGAATTCTTATATCAAGTTAGTTAAACAAATTTGTTCTCTAATAAATCTACACATTTGATTGAGTATCTCATATTTTAGTTTATGAGATCGACTGTTTCCTTTATAAGGAAGAAATATAATGTATGCTAATCTTACACTTTATTAATGCCCAATATTTATAGAATAATGACTAGGAATTTCGGAATGATTCATAAATACAATATAAATCTCCTAATTATAATCTCATCATAATTTTATTCGTAATGTACTTTCATCTCATATAATTTATATTACACTTCAGTTAATTAAACAAATATGCATAATATACAAATGCCTTTAAATAATCATTTCACAAAACTACAGTGACCTTATTAGTATTAGGGCATAAACCAACAACCTTTCACTTTCTCTTTCACTAAGTCAATCACCTAAGTATTTATACCATATTTTCATATGACAATCATACTATTACTAAAACAATAAGGAGAAAATTCAACAAGATTTTTTATAGTCAACACTTACTTAAATCTTATAACTTTCATCTTAATTGTCATCATAAATAAAAGAAACTATCAAAATACATACTTAAATTTTTGATGAGATCTTAGTTCCTTTTGTAGGCTGAAAGACGATATATTCTACAGTACAATACTATTTCAATAATACAAGGAATTGTACCTAGTTTGAAAAACTTCTTGATCTAAAACCACTAGATGGAAAATGCAGTATGGTTAAATTGGTAGTTAATGCTACATTAAAACATTTCTAATTTAAATAATATTATTCCAAGTAAAATATACCTTAATTAGAACTTATTTATGTTCAACTAAAGTTAATATTCAATATTAACTCATATAGAATAATTGATATCTTTAATACTTCATAAGTATAAGATATTTCAAATACTGAACACCTTTAGTACATTATTTATATACTTAGACTCTAATGAGCAAACAACTTATGATTTATATTTATAAGTTCAATTTCTCATAATTAAATTCTTACCTTTTCATATCCAATAAGATTTGTTCTTGGACTATCACATCTTCAACTATTGAAAGTACAAATAATTGTTCTCTATGAATAGTATTTCTCTATAGACTCCCGTTGAAGAATACAATTACACCCCTATTAGCCTTCTTATATATATGATAAATTCACAATCATGTTTAAAATAATTTCTTTAAATTCATCATAAAAGTGAATCTTTTAATTTCTTATAACCTTTCAACTATATATCAAATGTATTGACAAAGAATCCAATTCTATTTATATATACAATTATATTGAAAATTTTTAAACTTCATCTTATTCCTATTACTTATCTTGAGAACAATTCTCCTATAAGTATGCATTAAAACAACTTTTTTCAATGGGATTATAAGATTATATCCAATTTATATTATCTAATTTAGTTTTAAACCTATTATATAATTTATGCTTCAATTAAGTGTTACATACAAAAATCATTAACATTTACTCTTAGAAAAATCTTACCAGTAAACCAAATTAAAACTAATCTACTCTATTAAACCAAATTGAAACAAATATACTCATCAATGCTTTGTTGACCTAAACTAGTTTAATCACAATATATCCTAACTTCTAATGGGTCCTCTGAGTCATCTTTGGATCAATTTACTAAGGTCACATGACTCAAAATAATCACTCCCTCATACTTAAATTGTATATTATCTTTAATGAAAAATATTAAGGCCAAAAGTGTAATTTAAATTCTAACATTTGCAGCAAAATATAAGTTGAACCTTAATGTTTTGGAGTGATCAATTTGAACTCCAACATTTTACAAAACGTTCAAAATAGACCCTAGGAGGATGGAAAATCCAACTGAGGTTATCCTCCGTTAGTTAAATGTCACATCATAAATGATGTGGCCTTTTAAAAAATTATGTCAGATTTTTGGGAAATATGATAAGGACAATACATTGTGGTAGGTCCATTGTTTTGTCAAGCTTTTAATTTATGTTTATTGTATGTGAGGTCCCCTATTTCTTATTTGATTTGATGATTCTTTCATCTGGTTGTTTGTTTATGTTTATTATATGTTGTGGTCCCCTATTTTTGATATATGCCTAAAATGTTTGTTGAGTTGTTCTATGTATGTTGTGCTCCTTTATTCCTTAATTTAGTTGCGAAGATTTCTTGTTGTCAATGAATGTGTTGGTAAAGATAAAAGTAACAGAGTTATAGGAAATTGAATTTCCTTTGATCATTAAATTAAGAACTAACTGACTAATTATTACTAATTTACAAAGTTAATTACAACTACAAAATTATAGATTAGAGAAAAAATCTATAAAGAAAAATCTATAAGATCTTATTAATTTTCCTAGAGAAGAAAGTTCATTAGAGTGAACGCATTTATAAAACCAAAGTAGGTAAAATTCAATGCTCGACTTATTGTTAAGGGTTACAAGTAAAAATATAAGTAAATTATACGGAATTATTTGTGTTGGTAGCTAGGTTTGATATAATGAGAATCATTGAATGGTGATAACTTTAATAGCCCAAAATATATGGCTTATGCATCGGTTAGATGTAAAATCAACTTCCATCATGGTGAGCTACTAAAACAGGTATTTATTAAACAACCCCTTTAGATTTATTAAGTTAGATGAACAACATAATTTCTATATACTTAAAAAAATATTATATGGTAGTTGTTCTATAATCAAGATATACAAAAATTTAGTTTTCTATGGTAGAAATAAGCATATTAATGGAAATATCATTTGTTGTGGGAATTAGTATAATAAAGTGATATTCAAATGATTTACTATAAGAAAAAAGATAAACCTAGTAATATATTTAATCAACCTCTCAAAATGTTTGTTTTTTGGTGTAATTTTAGATGCGTGACTTATAAGAAATTGATAACAGCTAAGTAATATACTTTCTTTTAACTTTATTCTATGGTGTTAATGATTTGTCTATGTTTATGTGAATGTTCCTTTCAATTTAGTTATAACTTATTTCCCCTTTATTGTGAATAGGTGTGTATGGTGGCCTAATATAGTAGTATAAGTTTTTTTATGGTGGAAAGTTTATAGTAGAACTAGAGTTGAAATATGTTGACAGATAAACTTTTTTTTTTTTGATAAAGTAGATCTTGATTATATTAGCTATACGTAAATAGGTGATATGAGAAAGAAGTTAGGATATCTTCAAGTGCATAAGGCCTACTATAGTATACCTTGTTTTCAACTTAGGGAGTTATTGAGATTGATTAAATCAAATCAAAGTTGTCTAAGGCTTATTAACCTTATGAAAATCCACCAAATGATTGATGCTTATGTAACTTATTTGTTAGACGCCCTAATCCATGCATATAAAAAATTTCCCATAAAGGGAAGAGAGGATACTGTTAGAGTAGTGCCCTAAAGGCAATCCCCTTTAGCGCTTTTTGTTCATAGTCATGTACAGACTTTATGAATAA
>JANJEY010000004.1:41700993-41719684 GCA_024703695.1 Erythroxylum cataractarum | reverse complement strand
TGGTCAAACCAGCTGATATAATCAGCTATCAGCTAACAGCTGATAGAATCAGCTATCAGCTATCAGCTATCAGCTGAATGACAAACAGGGCCTTTGAATTATAAGTCAGCCTATTGCTGTCCTTAGCTGTCCCTAGTCACGTAGTAGTGAGGCACATTTTTTGCTCAAATGATAAAAAATAATATCACGTCAGTATTGACGTGATATTTAGCTGACAGAAAGTTATTCTCATAATTTTTATCGAATTAAGTTCTACTTTGGACGTTTTGAAAATGCTTGAGTTTAATTTGAAACCTCTAAAACATTAGGGTCTTTCTATTATAAACGTTAAAATTCAAATTCCACTTTTAGCTTAATATTTTATATTAACTAAACTTTATCAATTTTAATTGATATGAATGTTAATTTTTATTAAAAAGTGGAATCCACGAGTCCTTTGGAATGCACGCGTCGTTAAAACTACAAAGTATGTCCTACACCTCCTCCTCTCTGTCACACTAAATCATCGTTTTCTTGTTATGCACTTCTCCTTTACGAGTCATATTTAATCATTTTAAAACATCTTTTTAGCTCTACACTATAAGAAAAAGGACGTTTAACGAAGAAAATTATCGACTGATAACATTAACAAAGCGTCGATAATTAAATTTAGTGACAGTATTCATCAACGGAAAAATACGTCGTGAAATTAGTTGTCGATAAATTTGCCGACAGAAACTCTTATCTATCGGGAAAAATACTGACGGAAAAGACTTTCTGTTAGTATATTTACTGATGGAAAAATTTATTACCATGGATATATATACAGACGATTATATCAATCCGTCGATGAATCTAAAGTAAAAATGTAAAAATTTTCTGACGGTTTATCATAAACCGTTGGTAAATATGACTCAGTATATCGATGGACAATTAAAATTTCGTTAATGAGTCTAAGGTGAATATGTGTATTTTTTTGACAGTTTCTTAACCAGTCGTAGGTAAATATAACTCAATTTATCGACATAAACTAAAATTCCATCGGTAAATACTATAAATATTTTGCGACGATTTATGATAAACCGTCGGAAATGACTCTATCATAAACGTATTAATTTTTTTTTAAATCCCGTCATTAAATTTTATTTTATAATCTTATTATTAATGGATAATTTCAACAACTATAAATAATCTGTGCATAATTTTTGGATTTGTTTATATATTTAATTTGTTTAAACAGAAAATTAATTAATCATATAATGTTAAAATTTTTCTTTATTGATAATAAAAACATTAAATTGTACATAAATTCAAACCAAATGACTACAACAATCTTATTGTCCTGATGAGCATGGATGGTCTGAATCTTTAGCCTTCCCCTTCAACTGCTCCATGTCATTTTAGAGCTTAGTCATGTATTCCATTGTCTGTTGCAACTGACTTGTCAATGTCTGCACTGTGCTTTCAAGTTGATGGATATGTTCCATTATCGACCGTCTAGTTGATGTTGCTATATTGGATGTCAAGGAGTGTGAATAACATATGTTCGCAAATGAGCCTAGCCTGAAGAACCTTCCATGACTGTCCCTACCACCCACTGTATCAAAAAATGCCTGACTCTCATTAACAGCTTGTTCTCTTTGAGATTGTCGCTGAATTGTTTCTTATATTTGTTCCTATTAAGAGGCAATGCTTATATTAGTAAGTGATAATTATTAAGAATAAATATTAAAACATAAATTTCACATATATTCAGTTCTCTACATCGGCTATTGACAAATGTCACACCGTCATGCTTTTTAGTGTGAGTATACAAATACAACTGCAGGGGTGTAGGCCTTATGCCCATTGACTTTTCTTGCATAACAAAAAAATGTTCTAAGCTAAACTAGAATTTATAAAAATTTCGGTAGAGTCTCCTCTATTTTTATGATATTACCCTCTGTTGAATAAAAAAAAGAACTCAACACAACCATATATGGCACCAGACATTTATACCATGATCATTATTTATAATACACATTTTCATTTTAACATTCATACATCAATTTAAATTGAAATATAGCAAAGTAAAAAAATTAGAATATAAGTGTAATATTTAGATACTTACAAGTATCTTTGCATGCTCATGGTAGGTAATTGATCCTCCCGTATGAACGGGAAGACTATCTCCTCCTGGGCTCCACATCTGTTGGTCAAGTTATGTCCTAAGATAAACATTGTCTCAGGTGATGTCCAGTACTCCTGTCAACGACTCCATATGCCCTAAAAATATAAGGTGATTGTACACCAACCTTGTGTATCGCATCAATAAAGTCGCGATAATATATACGAGCTCGCCTCTCCCATACACTATGTATGACCTCGTCGATATTAGAATTCCAGTAAAATTATTTATGAAATTAAAAGGAATAAATTCGATAGCTTATAATCTAATAATATTTATGTAATTAATGTATACAAATAAATGAAAAAAGAAAATTATTTGCATATTGTATCTCAAATTCCTGAAAATAAAATGCCTTTGTAACCTTAGAGATTTTCTTTCATATATAACCCACAGGATTAATATTTCTAACACTTAATCAAATGAAAGAATGAATCATTTTCATGTGTAACAATTATTATAATTTTTATTGTATCCTTGTCTTGGTAATTTAAATAAATTAAAAGTTCAATCATTACATAACCATGTATATGCAGAACATAAGACAATAGTCCTTTTATTACCAAGATAAAACTTGTTTTGAAATTAAAAAATAATCTTAAAAGAACTTTTAGAAATTTTTTAAATTATTTTAAATCAAATTATTAAATGGGGGTGTTTTATCTATGAAAAGACTTAATAGTTGAAGTTTCCAAGTCAAGTAGAGTAAGAGTAAGAAAGAATGAAGTTATTCTTTATGTAACAATCATTGTAATTTTTATTAAACCTATCTTAGCCATTTACATAAATAAGGACTTAATCATTTGATAATGTTTTACATGTAGGGCATTATGTATAAAATCCTTTATATATAAATCCTTTTAACTATCAAGAGGAAAATTTTTAGAATTTTAAAGAAAACTTATTAATCTCCAAACAAACTTGGGGGAACAACTAACATGACTTCAGATAAATTTTTTTTCAAAGGAGTGTATTTTATCAAACAGTTGGTATGCATTAACCGATTCATCCCTAATTCAAGACAAATTTCTAATATTTTTCTATCATTTTCCAACAAATACACAGCCTATCATTAACAATCAGTAATTAACAACCAAAACCAAAAACAAACTCCATATCAACCAAAAAATTCAACCACGGACCTCTCATCGCACGGAGAAGAGGAGAGGATAGAGAATAGGAGAATATCTTGAATTTAAACGCAGCTCCACACGAAGGTGATGGAAGATGGAGGCGGCAAATGGAGGAGGAAGAAGAAGCAACAGGCACGGGGTGGGGAGGAGGGCTTCGGGCGTCGTTTAAAACAGAACCAAAATGACATCGTTTAGTTTTAAACCAAACGACGTCATACGTCATTTTGGTTAAGTTATAAACGTTTAAACCTTCAGTTGAAAAACGACGTCGTTTAGTTTTAAACTAAACGACATCATTTTGGTTAAGTTAAAAATGTTTAAGCCTTCAGTTGGAAGACTCCGACGTTGTTTTGGTTAAGTTATAAATGTTTAAACCTTCAGTAGAAAACGACATCGTTTGGTTAAATCCCAAATGACGTCATTTTGTTGAACCCAAACAACGTCGTTTTGGAAGTCTTGAAATATGAATTCTGAATTTTTTTTTAATTCTGAATTTTTTTATATATATATGCCGTGTCCGTGTCCACTAAATTTTAGAAATTGGCGTGTCCCCGTGTCCGTGTCCGTGTCGTGTCCCGTGTCCGTGTCCGTGTCTATGCTTCTTTGGGAGCAACTTAATTGGGAGTTGCTTGGAAAGGAATAAAAGGAATTGGTAGACACTCATCAATATTAGTAGAGATAGACTGAGCATCAGAGAAGTACGATGTATCTTCAAAGAATGTAACATCAGCAGACACAAAAATACGATTCAATGAGGGGCTAAAACATTTGTACCCTTTTTGCAAATGAGAGTACCCAAGAAAGATGCACTTTATAGCTTTTGGATCTAACTTATCCACGTTGGGCTGAAGCTAGTGAGCAAAACAAACACATCCGAATACTCAAGGAGCAAGGGAAAAGGATCTTGATAGGGAAAGAGAATTGAGAATAGAGACCCCGTTAACACAGAAGATGGCATTCCATTGATCAGTAAGTACAGCATCTCCCCAGAAACTTTTGGGTACATTCATGTTGATTAACAGGGTATGAGTTGTTTCAACAATATGTTGGATTTTTCTCTCGCCTACCCCATTTTGTTGAGGAGTGTGTGGGCAGAAAGATTGATGTTGAATACCTTGTTGTTTCAAGTAGCTGGAGAATGAGTTAGAGAAATATTCTTTAGCATTATCACTACGAAAAATATTGATTTGGGTATTAAACTAATTTTGAATTACAACATAGAAAGAACAAAAAATAGAGAATAGTTTAGAACGATCTCGCATTAGATATAACCAAGTTATTCAAGAGAAATCATCAACAACAATTACAAAATACTAAAATCCCAACTTAGACTTGACATGACTCGGACCCCAAATGTCTGTATGGATTAACAAATAGGGCTTTTCAACTCTTTTATTGACTTGAGGAAAAAACAAACTACGATGATGTTTTCCTAACTGACACGACTTACAATTTAAACTGGAAACAGAATCTAACCCTGACACTAGTTTTTTGAGATTTCCCAAAGATGGATGACCCAATCGACTATGGATATCAATAGGAGAGACTCACAATGAGTAGGCGATGGATGATTGCAACTTGTCAAAATAGTACATTCCATTCGATTCACGCCCTTCTCCAATTGTTATCTTGGTCTTCAAATCTTGTATAATGACATTATCAGGGTAGAAACATGCAAAACAATTTAGTTGTTTAGTCAATTTGCTCAAAGACATAAGATTGAAAGGAAAGTTTGGAACAAATAATGTAGAGGGTAATGTGAGAAAAGAACAAGGATGAGAGGGTCCAACACCTTTAATGGTGGTAGTAGATCCATTAGCAATAGTAAGTTTATCATTATGAGAGGCAAGTAAAGGAACGATATGGTTAAAGCCGGTTACTTTACCAGAAATATGGTCAGTGGCACTAGAATCTATTATCCATGACTATTTTCTAGGGATAGCTGAAGAACAAGTGGTTGAGTTACCTTAATGAGCCACAAATGCCGTAGAGGAAGAAGGTGTTTGCTGAGTTCACTGATATTGCAAAAACTTAGTATACTCATCCTGAGATAAAGTAACAGACAGTTGTGAAGTTGTAGTCAAAGAATGTTCTTGAAGAGACGCAATAAGCAACTCGCAAATGGGGATATTTATCCCAACAAGACTTTTCATCATGTCCGCCTCTATCACAATATGTACAATGGAGTTGTGAGCCTCTGCCATGTCCACCTAAGTCACTAGGACCATCACAGCCACCGCGTCGTCCCCAACTTCCCCCATGGCTTCCTTTGACTTGTGAATTAGATTGTGTTGCAAGAGCTGACCTTTCAGAGTTATTCTCTAGTGAATTCGCCGTAGTCATAGAGCGAGAGAGGCTAGAATATAGTTCAACCAAGGATGGAAAGTGTGCTCCTCCTAAGATTTGTGCTCGCAGAGGTTCAAACTCAAGTTTCAATCCAACCAAAAGCATCATAGTTACCAAATGTTCTTTTCTAATCTGCATCTCCTTAATATCAGAAGTAATCAGTAGTAGGGAATTCAACTCATCAAAAGCATGTTTCACTTTTCCAAAGTATTCATTCAAACTTTATTCCTGTTTGGACTGAAATATCTCAACAGAAATATCATACATGCGAAGTATATTATTGGAGTAAAGAAGCGTAGCATAGTCCCAATCTTGCTTACAATTGCTAACATGAGAGAGTAAGACTGATATTTCATTTCCGTAGAATCGAAAAAAAAAATAGTAATTGTGCATGATCGCCTTGCTAATTTTCTAGTATTTTCCGATTAGTTGGGAGATCAGATTTAAGATGGGAAAATTTTCTCTAACCGCGAAAGAACAATTTGGCATTCTTAGACCAAAAAGGGTAGTTATTACCGTTCAAACATTGCTTGGTGATTTGCAAAGTTGAGGAACCCATTGTTGGAACACCTGTGGATGATTTGCTACTGAAGCCTGACATCTCCCAGTTATGCTAGATGGATTTTCTGGCTAAACGGACACTAAAACACTGCTGACGAAGTTCTGAAATACATAAAACTTTACTGTTTTCAAAAAATACTCATGTTCTGGTTAGTTTTGACACAAAGTAAGGCCAAAACTCAATTCAAAACACAATGGTGAGCTGACCCATCTAACTGTCGTCACCGGTGGTCGTTGGACGATGGCCCGTGATGGCCATGAGCCTACACATTGGTGGTTTTCTGGCAACACCGCTGGTACTCTGGTGGTCGCCAGGACCCCCTGGTTGCTTCTGTGTAGTTGCTTGGTTTTGGTAAGTGGAGGTAAGTGTTTTGGGTAGAATGAAAGGTGTTAGGGTTTACGGTAAACAAGTTCTAAGATTTGGGAGTGTGGCTCTAATACTATGTGAATAACAAGGTGGACAAAAACAGAGAGCTTGATGAATATTCAAGACCCTTGTATCATTTATATAAAAGTCATTATATAGGGAAAGAAAACCTTAGTAATAAATAGGAAATCATACACTAAAAAGGAAGATCATACTCTCCCGAATGTAGATATTACTCTTTCTAATATAGATATTTCCTAACAATGTGTATCAAGTTATATAACTGCTTTATGTGACGTGCTGACATAAAAATGATAAGGTGAAAGTATGATCACTTTTTCATGTTGCTTCTTTAGTTTCCCTCAACTTCTTGATTATCCAAGGTTTAAGCTTTGGGAGTAATTTTGTCATCACATTACTGCTGTGTGAGATATTTAATGTGACTGATTACCCTGACATCACAATTTTCCAGGACTTTGATCTTCTGAAAAGAATTGCTGGCTGTCAAGAGTACTTGGCCCAAGAGAACTTTGAAAAGATGTGGTGTTGGTTGTATCCTGTTGCTTTTACATTATCAAGAGAACAGATGAATGTACTCTGGATTTCTACATCTCCAGTGTGGTTTGAAGGATTTATTACAAAGGAAGAAGCTGAATTATCACTTCAAGGTCCCAGAGGCCTTCAGGAGCCTGGCACTTTTATACTACGGTTTCCCACTTCAAGAAGCTGGCCACACCCTGATGCCGGTAGCTTGATTGTGACTTATATTGGTTGTGATTACAGTCTTCATCACAGGTTGCTTTCTCTTGATTACATCAACAGGTGAATTCTTCAAATCCTTTTTCTTTAATCATGTTATCTATGAGACATTTATATCTTTGGGCTTTGGTTAGCTGTGAATAAGAATCTCAGTGCAAAGCTTAGCATTTAAGTAGGGAAGAGGGAAAGGCTAATGGCACTCAAAGTTTGATCAATTCTTGGTGCAATTTTTGGCGTTGGATTATGTTGTATGTACAAATGACAAATCTATTCATATCAAATTTTATTAGCCAAGTTTATTATGAAGATACATCCAACTATTATGTGACAACTTAAATAGCCTGAAGAGCATACAAAACTTGACGAATAAGAACCATAATAAATGAGGTTATATCACACGTATGAATTAAGGAATATGAAGATTGAATCATTTAATTTGGAACATTGGAAGTATTTTTTATTTCCCATAGAAATGTACAGTTTCTTGACTCATATCCTTCATCTTATCACGGGAGATTGTGAGACTGCTACTCACTTTGTCATGTAGATTTATGGTTAACTTAGTTTGGATCAGTTTTGTGCTGCTGGTAAAGAGGTAATGACAAAAGCTGAGCTGTAGTGTAATCGTATGGTCACTTCGTTATGTCCTAGAGCTTTTCTGTTAGAGTTATGTAAGTAGCATTTCTTTGAATGTAGAGCAAGATCTTCATACATTTAAATGTTCATTCCAGTTGTTACTTGTAAATGAGACATTTCACAAACAGCAACTGAACTTTTTAAACGAGGCTGATTATACCTCACAGAAATTATAGAGTACATTTTTGTATATACCTACTGGGCTATAAATAGAGATACTTGTTGTATGTATGACCATATTGGTGAGGCCTAAATGTTTGTGAACTTACTGGCCTATATATAGAATTTCATATAAGATAGTTGTGCAGATGCACACGCATTGAACAGGAAATTAACTGTATCTGGGTGTAGTGGAGTAAAATTTTAATGATTTCTGTTGTTTGTTTTAGAGTTTGAACTGTGCATTGCTTTACATTTTCGTACTTCTGTTCTTTTGCTTCAGAGCATACTTAATGGGTTGGTGCTATGAAATTCTTCTGTTAAAGAACCTTTAGTCGTATGCTCTGGTCTTTACTTGTCCAGAGGCTTGAAGATGTAGATAAATTGTGTAAAGGAACAAGGTTTGTAAGAACTAGGGTTCTCTTCAATCGCTATTCCAATTCTCTTTTGAGTTATTTGTCATTTCTACGTTCTTTCCATTTTCTAGTCGTATATGGACTGAACAAGAGTTGATTCATTGATTCAAGAACTATGGCAGCAATTTAGTCTCGGTAATCATATAAATACTACTCCCTAGAGTCTAGAATCACAATATTCCATTCATCTGAGTTTTCTGAAAAAGAATTATTCAAAGAGAAAGGAAGAGCGAAAAGAATAGTACTGGATGTGTTTATAGAAATGAACCCCACTTGTAATTATCAATGTTAGTAATGTTATCCATGAAATTAAATGGGAAGTATCTTCCAGGCAGTGGGAGTTTGTTGACATTTTAGATGTAGAAATTTTAATTGAGTAGTGAACACTTTTATGTAATCAGAACAAAAACGTGTGATAAACCGAGAATATGTGTTTCTCCAGCTGACATGATAGTGTAAAATGGGCAAAAAGCCATAAGCTGGTGAATTAAACCATACATCACACATTTTTGTTGTCACGTGCAACTGAAATGGAAGATGACTTGGATTTAATGAAGCGAGGCGCCTAGTTGATTGTCTTCTCAGATGTAAAATTATAGGAGAGTTACAGTGTTTATCAGAATTTCAGGTCCTATGTTTTACTCAATACGAATTCAGGAACTTAATCGTTAAGACAAACACATGCCAGTCCTCATTGATGGATAAATGATGTTAAAAGGAAACTTGTATATTTATCAATTAGGCACCTCCCTTTATGTTTCTGGGATAAATGAATAGAAGATTATATAAAATTCATTTTATAGATAAACTGACGGTTTACAGTACAACTTTTTCTTTGCAGTTTTGAGCAAAGGGAGACAAAAATGAAATCTCTACAAGAGATGTTATTGGCAGAGCCAGAGCTGTCTCGACTTGGAAGGCAAAATTCTACTTGCTTCTTTCTCTATTGCTCTGTAGAAGGAATTAATAGACTTATTTTATCTTGTTTTGGGATTCATGCATCTATAACCTATTATTCATAATTTTTAGAACTTGAAAATGCAGAATCACGAGAAGTCGATAGCTTTGTTGACATGCAGCACCATATCCTTCTGCTTGGTATTTCTTATGGACAATCACCATCATCTTTGCAGTACCTAACCTCAGATGCCAGCTTTTTTTCCTAGTTTCTGCTGTCCTCATTTTCCATACGTTGTGTACATGTGCCTGTAATACTAACAAGATGTCAAGCTATTCAGGCGGGGTGAATTGTTTAAATCTTCAGGCACTTTGGCTTAACACCATCCTCCTGAATTTAGCTTATGATGCAAATGGCAAATGATAGCATTTTTAGGCTTCTTGCTTGGGTGTTAACTTAGCATTAGTACTCTAATGGTCATCTTCAAATTACAAAAATTTGTTTCAACTTCTCTACATTTTTTCTTCCTATACCTTGCTCTACTTCTCAATCTTTAATTGAATGATTCAAACAATATACTTGTTTCTTTGAGTTTTTCAAGCAACATTTGGTATAATAGCTTACTATGTTTATCATGTGGTGTTGACAATGGTGGAAAGTACTAAGGATCATGAAATACAAAAATAAGAAGAGAGTATTACGGGAATATTGGAATCACAAGCTCGTAGACAAGTTGCAAGACCCAAAATTCGATTAGACAAGCATACTTGCGAGTTGAGTGAGATGAAGTCGTTATTTAACTAGTTTATGCAACCTTATGGACCTATGAACACATCGTAGCTGGTGGTTGCTGATTAGTCAAGTACTTCAACGAAAATCCCATTTCAAATGCCAGTTATGTGATGCCTTCTAGATTCATAAGTTAGTTTTCTTGTTTTTAAGGGAGAATGTCAAGGTGCAAGTGTACAAATGTAAGCAGCTTTTTTCTTCCCTCTCTAAATCATGCTTATGCTAAGTTGAAAGTAGGGATTTGAGGTAGTAAACCAATTCAGGAACCATTAGTTTGGGAAGAATTTGTATCGATTTTGACTCAGAGGTTCCATAAAGAGATTTTCTAGGATTCTGTGGGTAATTTCAATAAATTAAAGTAGGATGGTTCTTGTACAATGTTTGTTATCTGCCTATTATAATGTAACTCCCACACTCACCTTGTAGTGAAGCATGATATGCAGGGTTGGTTATTACCAACTCTTGGTGTTCAAGGGGATTTTACTACATTGATTTCTATCAAAATACTATTAAATAATTCAAGGTATTAAATAACAGAGGTTTTAGTAAAAGAAGAATTAAGAGTCTCTATTTATGATGTGATGAAAAATATTCGCTAAAACACATACATAAAAAGATCTAGTTATATTATATATAATGACAGAGGAAGAAGAAGACAAAAAGGAGACACCATCCAATTGAAACTTGGATCAACCAATATTTTCCCTTGCAAGCTAGTTAGGGATGAGACTTGATGATGGTTTTAAACAAATGGGAGTAAGTGGGTTATTCAAAAGGCACATTTTAATTTTTTTTTTGGGTCAAAGAAACGGGGCATACGCCCTAAAGGAAGAAACTACAAGGTAGTGACGCGGGGTAAAAACACCCCAACAGAGTCGGCAAACAGGAGCGACGATATACCCGCAACAGGCTCACCAAACCAATGAATACCAACTGGAAAACGATAGCTATAATTAGCTAACCAATCCGCACAACGGTTGGCTTCTCGAAAAACATGACGCACCCGAACAACCCAATTTCTAGTCAGCAACTCCCGGATAGCTGAGTGCGATGGAAGAACGGCCCGCTGCGTTGCACTCGTGAGACTGGAGACCACCAGTGCTAAATCTATAGTCAAATCCACCCGACTATAACCATGAAACCATGCCATGGTTAGACCATGGTAAACCGCCCAAAATTCAGCCCGTACAGTTGAACAGCTCCCCATAAGTGCACCAAAGCCAACCAGCCAACGCCCACCAGCATCGCGGAGAAGACCACCGGCCGTGGCCAGGCCGGGGATGCCTTTGGCAGAGCCATCGGTGCTCAAATTCACCCAACCTTCACTGGGCTTCGGCCAACTAACCTCAATAAGCCTGCAGGGCTGAGCAGAGGGAGGCGAAACATCCCGCTGGAGCTGTTGGGCCACCAAGGCGTCACGCACGAGAGAATAAATTTCACCAATAATATGGGTAGGGGATGCACCAGGGGTAAAACACCGCTCATTGCGCCAAGTCCACAGCTTCCAAAGCACCACACCGAACACCAGAGGCCAATGATCGACAGTGTAGGACCCACACGACCCTTGAAGGTTGCGTTCTAGCCAAGAGGGAAAATCATTACGGTAGAACTGTTGCCGATCGCTGCCATGAAGAAGTTGATTCCAAATTGTGCGCGCCCTCCAACAGTCCCGAAAAACATGTGCCAATACTCCTCATGCAGCGGGCAATCCACACAAGCTGGCGAATCAGCAAGTGAGAGTTGAAAGCGCCGGCCATTAGTCATGAGACGGTGTTTGGCCACAAGCAACAAATGCAGTTGGATACGCTTCGGCCCTTGCCATGCCCAAATCAACTGCCAGACGGGGCTTCGTGGCTCCCACTCATACTGGCGTAACAGATGATATGCAGAACGGGTAGTGAAGTGACCAGAAGGGTCAAGAGACCAATATAACTGGTCAGCCTCCTGAGAAGTCCGAGGTGGGAAAACGACAGCAACGTGTAACAGAAACTGGTGGGGAAGAAAGTCCCGAAGGTCAGCCCACTCCCAGTTACCCTAAGCATCCACATAATCACGAACTGAGCAGGCTAAAAGGCCCGGTGGAACCGGTCGAACAGAGTAAGAGAGTAAGGGTCCAGTCACCCCTGGAACCCAATGATCAATCCAGAAGCGAACCTGAGTCCCATTCCCCACTGCCCATTTAGCCCCAGCCATTAGCATTGGAAATGTGGCACATATACTACGCCACAGTGGAGACGTCACAGAAGGAATATGCAGCGCAGGCGGTAGGGCCTGATCTACTTTATATTTGGCACGGAAGACCTGGTTATAGAGCTTGTACGGTTCTTGAAGAATTGACCACCCAAGCTTCATATGAGCTGCTGCATTCATGGCCCCCAGATGTTTCAACCCGAGTCCACCTGATAACTTTGGGCGACAAACCTGGTGCCAAGAGACAAGATGCATGCGGTGACGATACTCAGAGGAGCCCCAAATAAACCGTCTGCATGACCGATCCAGGTCATGGAGTAAACCTTTTGGAAGTTTAGTAGTTTGCATAGTATATAGAGGAAGGGCCCCTAGCACCGATTGACATAGGGTGACCCGTCCCGCCATTGAAAGACCCTCCGCCTGCCACCCCGAAAGCCGAGCTTGCATCTTGAGAAGAAGATGATAATAAGTAGCTTTGGTAACGCTCCGGTGAAGTACTGGGACCCCCAGGTATGTACCAATCTCTGTGGTCTGAGCGAAACCGGAGAGACTCACAATGGTACCACAAACATGCGAGGAAACATTGGGGGGGAAGTAAACTTTGGTCTTGTGGATGCTAATGCGTTGGCCAGAAGCGTCACATAACAGATCCAAACAGGCCAGAATCTCACGGATTTGGTCGGCAGAAGCTTCAGAAAATAAAACCATGTCATCAGCAAAACAAAGATGAGAGATTTTCGGGCCATTTCTACCGAACCGAAAAGGTTTCCAGAGGCCAGCTCGCACCCGTGTCTCAATTAAGTGGGAAAGGCGCTCCAAGCATAAAACAAAAAGAAAGGGAGACAGTGGGTCTCCCTGGAGGAGACCCCAAGTAGGGTGGAAAGCAGCCGAAGGGCATCCATGCCATAACACTTGCATTTGAATCGTGGAAACACAGCCCATAATGAGAGTCACCAAGGAATCGGGGACACCAGCAACATTAAGAGTGTCACGGAGAAAATTCCAGTTCAGGCGATCATAAGCCTTATCCAAATCAACCTTGATGGCCATGAATCCTTTCTTACCCCGGAGGCGACGGAAAGAGTGTATAATCTCCTGCGTGACTACGATATTGTCTGAAATATTCCTCCCCGGAACGAAACTACTCTGATAGGGTCCAATGAGAGAGGGAAGGGCGGCTTGAAGACGTTGCACCAAGATTTTGGTTACAATCTTGTAGCTCACATTACACAGTCCGATAGGTCAAAATTGCGAGAATTGCTCTAGAAACTCACATTTTGGGATGAGGGAGAGATACGTCTTATTGATTTCTGGGAGATTGGAGGGATTCTGGAACACCCGACGAACCAAATGGATAACATTAGGCTTCACCAGACTCCATTGGGACTGAAAAAAGTGGGCATGGAAGCCATCTGGGCCAGACGCTTTATGGGCACCTATGTGAAATAGAGCGCAGGTGATTTCCAAGTCCGTTACCTCCAAGGTCATGTCGTTCCAAACCTCAAAGGAGACAGGTGGAAATCCGCCAAGGAGAGGAAAAGAAGGACGACTAGCGACCTCTTCAGAAAATAAGGTGCAAAAAAATCTCAAGATGAGGGCCTGTACTTTAACAGACTCAAAAATCCACTGACCCGCATCATCCTAGAGCGCCTCAATGCGAGTTCGCCGTCTGCGCGCCATAGTGAAAGTGTGAAAAAATCTGGTATTTCTATCACCCAAACAGAGCCAATCCATCCTAGACTTTTGAAACCAATGCAAGGTCTCCTGACGGGAAATGAGGCGAAGTTCGGCTTGAAGTTGTTCCTCTAAATGAAGCAAAAAAGGTTTAGGTTGAAGCATTAAAGCCCGCTAGACCCCTCCAAGACGGGCTAGCACTCGTTTTTTACGGCAAAAAATATGTCCAAACACATCACGGTTCCAGGCTTGCAGACAAGATTGCCACCTGATGAGCATAAGGGGGAGGGCTTCGAAGGCATCCCAGTGGGTCCTGAGAAGACTAGAGTAATCGGGGTGGGTAGTCCAGGCTAACTCAAAACGAAAAGGTTTCTCTCCAGCATGCTGAAAAGGCGGACGCTCAGTACTGATCAAAATAGGGCGGTGATCCGACCGGACCCGGGGTAAATGCTGAACGGTTGTCAGAGGGAAAGTAGAACAAAAAGCCATATTACCGAATGCTCGATCCAAACGTTCAAAAACTCGACGATATGGGTGGCTCTCATGACTGCGCCAAGTAAACTTTGGCCCACAGAATCCCAGATCAATCAGTTGGCATTCATTCACCCATTGCTAAAACCGCGCACTACGTCAGAAGTCAAAAGGCGCGCCCCCTAATTTTTCCTCAGGTCCTAGCATCTCGTTAAAATCACCTGCCAGCATCCAAGGATAGGTCATCGAACCCGCAATGTCCGCCAGAGATTGAAACAACTCGGCCTTAAGAGTAGGTGCAGGGTTGACATACACAAAGGTGCAGAACCATACACAGCCATCGCGTGGGGACAGTCGGAGGTGTATATAGCCACATTCACTAGCAACCACAGTAACCTGATCCAGAGTGTCCTTCCAAAGAAGCCACAGTCCTCCTGAAAAGCCCTGAGCATCCACACGGAACACATTATTAAAACCCAATTAGCGAGTGACACAGTTGGCACGCATCCCACTAATCTTTGGCTTCGCAAGAACCACTGCATCCACCTGATGCATAGAGACAAAATCCTTGAGCACCGCTCGGAATTCCATAGAAGCTGCACCGCTACAATTCCAGTAGAAAAACTTAATCATAGAGAAAGTGAGGCAAGGCCACGTTAAATCGTAGGTGACGCACATGGACCAAAAGACAGGCGGTCGGCAGCCGTGGTCCTAGTCGGACCGTCTCCCTGAGTGAGAGGAGTTTCCAAGACAATAGAACAGTCCGATAAGGCGGCAATGTAAGAGACAAAGTTAGACGGGTGCGCTGCTACAATCAGATCAGGAGGGTCCGGAGGACAGTCAGGCGGGGGCAACACACACCCTGGAATCAAGGGTGTGTGACCTGGGTTCGTATCATGTGGAGGAAACTGGGACCGTGGTAGGGACGTATCAAGTTGCATGGGTTGCATGCAAATGGACATGGGCGTGGAGTAGTCTTGCGGCATGGGCTCACTAGACGAGGGAAGACTTGGGCCACCAGGGCCAGCAGACCTAGGAGTTGGTATCCGGACCGTAGTTTCAGAAGGGGGCTCGTGAGAAGTACCATCTGGGCCTGGGAGAGCCTCTGGACCAGCGGATAAAAGGGTACCAATACCACCCTCTTCCTCACACACCTCGGTATGGGAATGAGGCTGGAGCAATTCCGGAGTTCGATGCAAACTGCCGGTATCCGCAGGGCTACTGTCTTGAGCAGGAGCATGGTCCGCTAACAGGTGAAATCGAGAGCCCTGCAAGTCCGTACCGTTGTCTGGGGGTCCAATCGTGACAGCTGGCTCCACAACCACACGTCCAGTCGCAGCTGCACCACCTCGAGCTGTGGAACAACCTCGGGAGGCTGAAGGACGGGGACGGGGACGACTCGCTCATTGAACCAACATCCAGGTGTCGTAAGTCTCAAGAATCTCCGGTCGCGGAGGAGTGTCAGTAGGTGGGGGTGGGTCCACCACTGGTGGCGGGGGAATGGCATCATCATTGCCCGGCACTATCGCCTCGGATCGGTGAAGAGGGCAATTATCACGGTGGTGGCCATACGTACCACAACCAAAGCACACCAAATGCAGTCCTTCATACTCCACCCGCCAGATGCGACGGCGCAATCGGAACTTAGCAATCAACGATTTATTTAAATCCACATCCACACTGATTCTGGCAAATTTTGCTCGCGTACCAGCCACAGTGCTCTCATCTACCCGTACCGTCCGACCCAGTTTATTCCCAATTCGAGTCAGGATGAGGTTGTCATAGTATTCCACCGGAAGGTGAGGAATCCGAACCCACACAGTAGCTTTATCAATGGACGCGACAAAGGGGTCAAAATTCGGACGCCAGCGCATTACAGTGAGAATGTGGTCCGCCACCATCCAAGGAACGCCCTCCAGAACTAGGCGATAATCGTCCAGATAATGGAACTTGATTAAATAGAAGTCATTCCCCAAATCAGTCAGGACCACATCACATTGTAGTTTCCATTGTTTCTTCAACGACGCCACGAGGAATCGGTAACCAATTCGCCGGCCTAAAAGTTTGACAATCAAAGTAAGTTCCCAGACACGTCGTATACGCTGTTTGTCAGAAGGAGTGAGGTGGATAGTGGGGCAATCCGGGTCATCCAACTCCTCTGGGTCCGATTCCTCATCAGAGACCAAGACGGAAAACGCATCCTCCGGTGCAGGGAGAGGCGATGAACCCCCAGTAAGTGTGTCCTTATAAGAACATTTACGACCCAAGTCTTCACTAGCTGCCATCTCAACATCATCGACACACTCCAGACCCGGGTTGCCGTCAGCGGAACGCTTGATTTTCTTGCTACTCCGATGTAGATTATCAGCCTCCTCAGTTGAAACAGCACTAGTGGTGGCAGCGACACTACCTGCAGCTGCCTTAGATCCGATGTCAGTCATTTTTTCTGCAGACCGCAACGTTTCGTTTTTTAAACAGAACACAACCGTTTCTGGTTAGTCCAACCAAGACTTGCAAACATAGTTGACTAGAGATGTCTTGGCTGGGCTTTTCGGTTCTATCATTCACACTATGCCTTTCAAGTTCGTTCTTCTAGACGACATGCGTTGGAAAACTTGTGAAAAAAAGACTTACGGTCATGTGCTTGACTGCTTTCCAAAATTAAAATTAGATTAATTATAAAATTTAAATTAAAAATAAAATTTAATTAACCCAAATTAATTTAAAACTATAATAAGTAATATAAAAACGGTAAGTTGATTTTTCCATGTAAGAATGAGAATAAAGTCAAAGGAACGAAAAAAGTCGTCTTTTACCACATTAAATCCTCTGTTCCAATTAGTTTGTTATAATCACATTCTATTAAATTTCATCCATATATTTATGTAATTTTAATAGAATATGATAGGAACACCATAATCGGAACAGGATCTTTGAATCCTCTTTTCTCCAATGGGCCTCTGCATCTCAAAGATTTTTCTGAAGTGTCCCGCGACGATCCATTACAAGTTGTTACATTTTGTTAATAGTCTCACATTATTCTGCATGATCATCATTATCATTATCATCATCACACTTAGTCTGAAGTCTTGCAGTGAGATAGGGTCTGAGGAAATCTTACAGTACGCAACTTTACCCTTACATAATAGAGAGACTGTTTCCCGGTAGACCCACATGCAGAATATATAATTAGGATTGGCAAAGTTTATCCTACTTGACCAAAAATCATCAAGTTTTGTTTGAATTGATCAGCTTTTGGGTTAAGTTCGAGTTTTTTTTTCAAATTTATGTATTACTTTGCTGTGACCAATTTACAGATTACGATACCCACGCATTCAGAAATAACACATTCAGAAATATCACATAGCAGTTTATAGATCATTTTACAATAGCATATTCAGAAGATCACATAATTGCAAGGCATTCTGCCTTTTTCCCAATCCAAAATTCAATCAAGTGCATAAGTAATGAATACATGACATTCTTTTCTATTTTATTTCAGTGTTGTAACTGAGCGCCTGTACTGTCCCTATCTGGGCACATTAAGCAGTGAGCCTGAGGCTCTAAACTGTCCCTTTATGGGCGCATTAATCATTGAGCATATAGCTATAAATTGTCCTTTTTCGGGTGCAAAAATCATTGAGCATATAACTCTGAACTGTCCCTTTTCGGGCGAATTAAACGTTGAGCATTTAGCTCTGAACTATCCCTTTTTGGGCGCATTAAACGTTGAGCATATAGCTCTGAACTATCCCTTTCGAGCTCATTAAATTTTGAGCATATAGCTCTGAATTGTCCCTTTCGGTCTCATTAAACGTTAAACGGGTCTTAGGGGTAGGAGAGCCTCCTGGGTATGCACTACTTCTCACACGTATTAGGGATAGGAGAGCCCTCTGGGTATGCACAATTCCTTTTCGAGCACGAGGCTCTTCTCCTGTAGTCGAGCTTGTAGCTCTCGATGGCAGCTCCAGTCACAACTGTTATTAATGAATCGTTCATGGAATTCATTTATCACAATGCAATCAGATCCAATTTATCACAAACAGTCATATCATTCTCAATTACACACTACCACACATCCACAGTTTATCACATTGAACATAAACATTTCACATTCACAAACAGTTTACACTTCAATATCAAAAC
>JANJEY010000004.1:41689560-41700893 GCA_024703695.1 Erythroxylum cataractarum | reverse complement strand
TGTATAGCCTTCTCCCGGCTGCCCGCTTGAGGCCACGAGATCCTTGAGAAATCGGACTTGTTTTGTTTATGGAATAAACTTCGGTTTATTCAGATCATTTTACAGAACTCTCAAGCCAATTGTTTGTGCATACATGATCGATTTGTTGAGCATGATGCATGTTAAATTGTTATATTGTCTACTCATATGACATATTCTTGTGAGGATTGTAAATTGATAGATTGATGACTTGCTATATGCTTGTGTATATATATATATATATATGTATATGCTTGATTGTGTGGCTCGTTGCCAATGGCTATAAATGTATATGCCACTGAGCTTCGCAGCTCACCCCATCATCTCCCACTCCTTAGGTGCAGAACGAGACGATCGTTGATCTTGCAAGGCATCGGAAACTTCAAGATAGTTAGGAGCTTTGTATTAAGTTAGTATTTTGGTTGGCCCTCCGAGCATATCATCATTGGGCATTCTTATGTATTTTGAATTCAAACTTTGACATGTATTATGTATGTTTGAGAATATTTGTTGAATTTCTCCGAATGATAATGACATGATGGCTTATGTAATTGGGATGTTTAATGCATGTTTAGAATGCATGTGTAGAGTGTGTGTATGTATGGGTATATGTTTGTGTGAATCGAAATTATGTATGAATGTTGGGATCGGGTCCGAAGTTTTGGGGAGCTCGTCGCTGGCGTAGCCCGAGGGGCCACCTCGGGAATGGAGAATCGGGACCCGGGCCCAACATACTCAACTATCTCCATATAATTTATACTATATCCAATTACTACCGAATTGAACTATTCCAAGAATAGAACATATGTAGTATCAAAACATAGTAATTCCATGAGATAACTTTGGTAATCTTAAGTCTAAGAATCAATTATACAACTATTATAATGGGATAATCCATAGACACACAAGTAATGTTCCATTCGGGATTCTCATAATTGGGTCAGTTCAGTGAACTTATTCTCTAATAAGCACCCACAAGTTTATTTAAGCATCTCCATACTTTAATCTATGAGATCGATTATTTTCTTCATAAGAAAGAAACAAATATGTGCTAGTTAAATCATTTCATTAATACCCCGTCTTGACGAAACTATGACTAGGAACATTTTAGGAATAATACGAAAATGCAATTCGAATTTCATAATTATAATCACATTATAATTTCTAATTGCGTAACAATTATTCCAGCGATTTTATCTTTATGATTAATAATTAAATAATTAAAAATACACAAAGATAAAAAATATCTTTTGTTGAATAAAATAAATTTTATACAATTAAATGTACAACCAAAATTGGTTGCAAGGGAATAAATCAACACTAAGTTGGAATGCTATAACTTCCATTCAAATTGTTTTTAGATAGTTCAAGGTATTGATTTCATAACTGATACTTTGATGATATTATTAGGAGGCTATGACATGGTGATACTTAGAGTATAATGGTGACTATGTTCTGTAAAATTTCAAGAAAAGGACGATGCTTTTCAATTTAAATAGGACAATGCATTTCAATTTAAATATGTAGTTGGTTAAGTTAGTTGAAGTCCCCAATAAAATTTCAAAGTTTATTGTATGTAAGGACTTTTATAAGGTGTTGAGAATTCCATCTTTTTTAGTTAAATCCAAATGTTACAAATGTTCCATTCAACTAAAAACCAATTCCAACCATTGAAAGTTATAGTTAAGCTGCGACAATAAGATCGTTTTAATGAGATTAATGGCTTATTTGCTAAGTTTAGTGTGGTTTTTCAAGAACCAAGCCAATGACATCCAAAAAAATACAAGATTACACAATCCATTTGAACGAAGGTGTGAAGGCCTTAACTATTAGATCTTATCACAACTTAGGGATCTAAAAGAATGTTATCGTAAACATGCTACAAGACATAATAAAGCAAGGCTCTTTTTTTTTAACATGTCATCAACCCCTATTCCCTCCCTAATGCTGCTAGTTAAAAAGAAAACAAAGAATTTAATAAACATAGGCTAAAGGAAAATGTTAGACCACACGAGGTTCTAACTCATGGTTTTGATAACAATGTTACTTCTAATACAAAGATTTCCATTCTTAGCGATAATACTGAGCTAATACATGAAAACTCAAGCTTAATGGAATGATAAAGTGATAAAAGAATTTGCATAAATCAATTAATAAATAAAAGGATGGAAAAAATCTAAATGGAGCATATATGCAATTTAAGTGAAGAACCAAAAATAAAGAGGAATCAAGTATATCAAGAGTTACACAAATCATTTTAATCCTTCTTATAACTTTATCTTTGCCATTTCATTAAATTAGGAGCTTAATACTTACATTTTCATTTTCATTTAGGTATAATGGTAGCACGTTATAACACTACATAAAATAAACTAGACCTACAACTATAGTAGTGGTGGGTCTAAATCAATCCCACAGAGAATAAATGCAATTACTTTCCTAAAATTTATGTATATATAAAACAAGGGGGTTTGGTTCAAATTAGAAAACAACTCAATCTAAACAACAACAAAGTGATAAAATTGATTAATGGGTTGAAATCCAGTTCGTTGGTTTAATCTCAACCTAAGCATAATTTCACATATGTCATTGAATTATCGTTTTCACTTCTCTCTTTAGACTATTGATCGTGAATTAACAACAAGCTCTGTTAATTCTAAGTTTTTCTTAGGCCGTAGTTAATTGAAAAGAGTTCGTTAAGTAATCCTAACTATCAGTTAACCTTGAACAATCTCTCTAAGTTTATCCAGACAGTTGCATCACAAGCTCGAATTATTTAGCTAATTTTTTTTATCCCAAACGAGTTAAAACCATTCGTTTCCACATACAACCTTTAACACGACTATTACATATCGCATTTAAGTTTTAGCAATGGGTTTTCCTAAAAAATGATTCAATAGAGCATCAAAAGCATTTTTACACAATACCCACTCATTAATCTCAAGATAACATAAACAATCAGAAAAAGAAGGAAAGAAAACGATACATAATGACATATGCTTAAATGTGCTCCTTAGCATTGATTATACCTCTGAACTGATGTCGGGATGTCTAGCCTTTTATCTTCTTCACATTTCTCCAAGCATCAACCAAGAACATTTTTTGATAATGCGTCGTAACAGTACACAAAATGAACTAGACCTACTATAGTAGTGGTGAGTCTAGGTCAATCCCACAAAGAGTGTGTGTAAAGTTGTTCAAATGAAATTAACTAGTGTTTAAGTTTTGGGACGGTTTTGGTTTTAAAAATAAGAAAATAAAATAAAGCTAAACTAACTAACAAAAGTAATTTAAAGAAAACATGTAAAAAATGATAAAAGTAAGGGATTCGGTAGGGACATGATTTTTTAGTTCAACCTTGTCCTACACCTTAATTAAACTATTTCATTGATTTGTTGTTCTCAAACGTTTCCTACAACCTATTAATCGTGAGTGTCTAATTAATAGGAGTTTTCCCTTAGGCATTATTTAAAAATAATGTTGAAAAATAATTGTAACATTATTTTTCAAACTTAAAGAAGATTTCCAGTTAGACAAATTAAAGTCTAGTCACTGCATTCGAGTAAAAGATAGAGGTCGGGATCAGTTTGCTTTTGCATATGTATTTCATTATTTTGTATCAAAATGTGTATTCACAAGTATTGTACAATATGTATGTGAATGATTTTATAATGTAATGAAATTATGACTAAAATTGTTTTATATCTGTAATGGGCCCAAGTGACTACTGAAATTCTTATGATATATATAATTATTGTAGCACTTGTGATTGAAAAATCTTTTTGAATAAAATAGGCCAAAATTGATTATCAGTTTCTCGAAATATGCTTGTGATGCATGACAAAATTGCAATAAGTATTATTGTTTGGTTATTCTAACATGTCACCTTTGTAAAGTATATTTTCGAATACCGTCATTATATTTGGGGATATGCACTATAAGAGTGGGGTGTTATATGGTGTCCCTTTTAGACCATATAGAGATAAAGATATGATTTAAAGCATGGGTTGAAAGTAGATGATGTAGCAAAACAATTGTCTGAAGTGTAATATGGCCTAAGGCATGGACATGTCTCAAACCTTTACTACCTTTGAGATAAGTTATAGAGAAATGCATAATGTAGGGCAATAACATGTTAATGCTCATGTCCCCTTCTAAAAAGTTATCGAAAGATATAGAGATTAGGATATGATTGTGTTCCAAAATGTGTATAAGGTGAGGAAAACGTATTTAAGTGGTGGGAAACCGTAAATTTTAGAAATCTTTTGTATGTGTTTTTCTATTATAGACCTAAGGTTAACTGTCAAGACAAAATCATTTCCCTAGTTAATAACTTTAACAACATTTTGTTTTAGCACAATAGTGGTATTCTTTTGACCAATATCATCCTCAAGGTTTGAAAACCACCTCATTAGAAGAGGCTTGTCTCCCAAAATGTTCAACATTTGGTGAAGATGGCTTATGTTCCTTATTAAGATTTAAAAACCTAAGATATTAATAAATTAACCTTATCAATATGGGGATTTGCTTCATTTTTGGTAGTTGTGTCAACCAAAACTATAACATCTTCAATATGGGGTTCTTATGATGTCTCATTTTCTAGATGTACTTGAGGATTCTACATATTTGGTTCCATAACATCATTATAATATCCAGTAACAAACATCTTTCCAATTAGGGAGCGGTTAGTTTATACAGGAGAATGGTAATAGAAATGAGAATAAATATAGTGAAGAATGAGAATGGATATTATCATTATAATTATCATGGTTGATTAAGAGAAAGGAATCATTACTATAACCATTGATAATAGTTGGTTTCTAAAAATATTGAGAAGTAAACATTAATTATATTTTAATTAATTATATCGTAACTAATTAATTAATTATATTTTAATTAATTATAATGTAATTAATTAATATTATTATTAGTTAAAGAATACCAAATCTTACTAAACTAGAAAAAATCAAGCATTATTTTGAGTCATAGGGTAGGAATAAATAATGGTGACAAAGTTACCATATTAAATAACAAAGGATATTGGAGAGCAATAAAAGAGGAAGGCAAATAAAGAAAAGCGTTGGACTGTCGTTAATAGTAAACATGCACCAAAATGTACGAGGAATGACTCTCATTCCTCTCGTAATCGAGAGGAATGGAGCAATATTCAAAAACTATGAATGAAAGTATAAGCCATCCAATCATAATTTCTTACTAAATTTTATTTTTCATTCCATACTCATTCCTCTCTCCTCATACCCACCGAACAAGCACATCTTTAGTTTCCAAAATCTTAATGAAGGTTTTGGAACGTTTCCACTAGTAATTGAGTGAAATTTCTGAATTAACAAGTTGATAATTCTCATCCTCCCTCTTGATCCTCAAAGATTTAGGTAGTTCTCTCTAAAACTACATCTCAAGAAATACTAGAGTGTAGCCCATCTTTTTAAGCTCTATGGTATTTAAATCTAGGAATATTGGTTTGTTTAAAGAACTAGCTAAGTAACTAAGCCTTTATAGTCGGCCAATATTTTCAAGAAATTCAGTGAAAACTGACCTAAATAAAGATATGTTTCAAGCTTTGTGTTATCAAGGAACATACTTGATTTCCACCTTTGAAGGAGAGGGAGAGGTGTACCATTTAAATGATAGCACTCACACACCAACACCTTCATATTACTAGTGTCACAAGTGAACTTGAATATGAAAAATTCTTCTTTTATTAGCAGGGTCTTCTTAAGTCTCATTTTACCCCGCTTACATTTAAGGGAAGAAGATCTTTTATCAATGAAACAATTTGTAAAAAGTGGTTGACTACTTGTTTGCATTAGCTTTCAAAATTTGAAGTTAGAGAGAGACAATGGATGCATATGCAATTGAAGTTAAGGCGGATAGGCCAAAAGTTTTTAGAGAATGCTCTCCTTATCAAACTTGTTATTTTGTCGTTCTTAACTTATGACCTGTTTGTTTTTTTTTTTTTTCAAATTCACCAAAGAAATTTTTGTTTGTTTGAGTTTTAGGTTTTTATTTCTTCCAGTTTTTAAAAATTATAAAAGTTATAAAATGTGACTTTAATTTTTTGTTTTTATTTTTTATAATCTAATTTATTATAAACTAAATATATATTATTTAATTATTTAATATATTAGTTTATGTTAAAAACTATAATTAATTTAATTTAAAATTGCATATTTAATTAATTAAAATTAAATATTAATAATAATTATGAATAATTTAATTTTACTTATTTTTATTAATAAATATAATTATATTTAAAATATCTTCAAAATATATAAATTTCAAATAAATTTTGATTTTATAATTAAAATATATTTAAAGTAAATATTATTTTATAAATAAAAAAGTTATTTTTAAATTACTTATTTTAATAAAATAAAACAAAATTATTAATAATTTGTAATAAATATTATATAAGATATTAAAATAAAGTCATTTAAATAAAAATAATTTATCTTTAAATTTTATCTAATATATAATTATTATCAATGATAAAAATATAACTGCATTGACATTAATAACTAAAAAAGGTTTTGTTTTTTTTAAAGAAAAATAAAAACAAAAAACAAAAAATAAAAATCACAACAAAAAATAAAAATGATTTTTACATATAAGATAAAACTTCAAAAAATTATTTTTAATTAATTAAATTGATTTTAATCTCTTATATAATTTTATTAATAAAGTATTAATAAAAATTATTTTATTATATTAAAATAAATGAAATTTATTTATAAATTAAATTTTATTTAAATATTTTAATTATAATAGAAATTTAATTTAAAATTTTATATATTTTGAAGATATTTTAATCTAATTATATTTATTAACAATTATTAAATTAATTTAGTTTAAGCTAATTTTGTAATCAAAATAAATTACTAACAATTTTAATTACTTAAATATAATATAAAATAAATTATTTATAATTCTTATTAGTAATTAAATAATTAAATAATATATATTTAGTTAATAGTAAATTAGATTATGAAAAATCAGAAAATCAACTTTTTTAGCCGTCCTAAAATTGTAAATTTAATATTTCTTAATGTTGATTGCGTCTGTCAGGAGGCTTCAAGAAAAAACGGAATAATTCTTTTTCTGCATACTAACAATCACCGACTTGAAAATTAAACCAAATAAAACAGCAAACCACCGCAAATTGGAAATCTTTATTCTTTACACATAGCCATAGCCATTCGTTCGTTTTAGAACCCCAACTTATACACGCTTTTGATCTCCGACTTCGATTCCGATTCTCGAATTCCTTCTCCCCTACCACCGTTAACGATGCTTCTATCTCCAGGTCACTCGCCCCGAAACCTCTCTCCTCCATCGCCCTCCCAAACGGCGGCGCCTCATATCTCCAGAAATGCGTCTTCCTCCACGAAACGGGTTCTTGACGAAGACACATACGTCGCCGCCATCGAGAAGATTGTCGAGCGCGACTTCTTTCCTGACATCTCCAAGCTTCGAGACCGCCTTGATTGGCTTCAAGCCATTAAATCCGGCGATCCAATTCAAATCCGCGATGCCCAGTTGAAGATCATCGAGCGCCGTTTTGGAAAAAGGGTAAATTCTTCCGATACAACCGACGCCCAAGGTTCTACTCTTTCCAGCAGTTTCACTTCTTTTGATGATTTCGATAATAATAGTAATAATAATGGTACACATAGAGGAGGAGATCCGTCCTACTCCGTTGATACGGATGATGGGATTGTGGACAATTCTTTGAATTTAGATGAGTTTTTTAAAAAGTATACCAGTGAAGATAATGAAAGCTTTTCCAAAGTATTAGACAAAGTCAATAAGAAGAGGAAAGAGAGATATGCCCATCTCTACTTACAAGATTTTGAAAAGGAATTGATTGAGGATGCTGCTAAGAGACGTGGGGTAATTACTGATGGTTATGGCACTTCTGATCAACCTCCTAGCACTTTGGAGGGTTGGCGTTACACTCCAAACAATCTTTTGATGTACCACCCCCATGCCGAGGCTCCATTGACTGATGAGGAACGTGCCAATAGGTTGAAGGGTTTGACCAAAGAAATTAGCAGGTTCAATACTCGTTTCCATGGAAAAATGTTGGATTCTGGGCCAAAACATGATGGCTCTGTCGATGTGCTCTACACTCCTGTTGTGGGAGCTACACCGCTACCTTCATGGTCCGGTAGAGATGGAGAAAAAGGCAACAACAACAAGTACGATTTGGAGGACTTGAGGAAAACACCTAATGCGTTCTATGTAGACTCGGGGAAGAAGGCAGGTAACGGATATAGTTTTGTTAGGACACCTTCTCCAGCTCCTGGAGTTGATCAGTCCCCATTTATTACATGGGGTGAGATTGAAGGGACGCCTTTGAGATTGGATCCTGAAGACACGCCTATTGATATTGGTGGAAGTGGCGATGGACCTCATTTCAAAATCCCAAATCCGCCTGCCCGTGATGTAAAAGCGCACTCTTTGTCAAGGGAAGCTGCACGGAAGCTGAGGGAGAGATCTAGGATGTTTCAGAAGCCGCCATTGCCATCTCCAGCTAGAGGAGGCAGTGCCAGTCCAGCTGTGCGGACACTATCTCCTGCTGCTCAGAAGTTTGTCAGGAATGCAATTTTTAAATCGTCATCATCTTTTGATGAAACACTTCGAGCAAGTTATAGAGGAGCTAGTCCTGGGGTTGGCACTCCCAAGAGTGTAAGGAGTGTTTCACGGCTTGGAAGGGATGGCAGCTTGAGTTCTAGATCACCATCTGTAAGGTAAGATTCGAATCTTCCTTGGTAAAAAGCAGTGTTCTTTATGAGGAGGAACTACCTATGTATCTAATTGATCTTCGTGATGCCTTTTCTTTTGATAGACTTACACCTGGGTTCGTTACCTTCAGTTCAGTTAGGAATGTATATGTTTTTCTCTTCCCTTCCTGTAGTACTCTTGCTGTCAGTACTTGCTTGATAACTTGATATGAATTGCACTAAAAATTTTAGTTTTCATGGATGATGAGATTATGCCCCCCGAGTTATTTCTAGCAGGCATTTGTAATATCCTAAAGGAGCATTATTTCCCCAACCATTCTGATCTTCCTCCTTTGGAGGTGTGAGTTTATTTGCGCTGCCTTCTACTTCTGTAATCTATTGTCACACAAGATCAAATTGAACATGTTCTGACAAAATATCCCTATTCTTTTCCTGCTTCATTGCGCTGTGCCTTTTTGTTCCCCAAGTCTTTAACGGACCTACCAAGTCAAATCTCCCAAATTGTCTTGGTATTCAAAGTGATTTACGTGTGTATAGATTGCTAGTTGAAAAAGGCTTGATGTATGGTTTAAATATTCTCAAATTGCCTTCTACTGGTTGAATTACATCAATAGAATCAATGACGGCATTTGTTTTTTATTGCAACAAATTTCAATTCTCAAAAATTTGCTAAAAATAATATCAAAACATGATAGTTCTTTCCCCCTCAGTTATTAAATTATTCATTGTCGATTCGGTTTGCAGTTACAAGTTCGTCCAGCCGGCAAAACTAAGTCTGCTAGTTCAATAAGATAATATTCTGTTTTCCCATTTAGATCATCTTCTGCCCTGCTAATGCATGATGCTTATGGATCAACAAAAATTTGGAGAATTGCACTTTTATTGTGTTTGAATACTGAAAAGCGTTGTAATAGGTGAAATAGTATCAAAATCAATGACCACAAAACCCAACCTATAAGCTAAAAAAGAAGCTGGAATTGATGTAAAGATAAAGGCCCATTCAAACTGTGGGTGAACATGAACCATCCAATTTATGATACTTGGAAACAGCGGAAGGTTCATGCCGCCTGGTTCGTTTCGCCCACAAGAAATATCCCAATATTTTGTGGAAGATGACATGCCTAAGTTCTATAGAGCTTCGCAGATTCAAATGAGTGCGTCATCTCCTTGCGAGAACGATTTCTGGTTAACCAATCATGACTATGACCGGCGCACTGTAATCCAGAGTTTCCCGGCTTTGATAGTCAGAGAAAGTCGCTAAGATAATGGAAAGTTAAAGATAGATACAATGTCGCATTTTGTGTGGCAGCCCATCTGCTGGCAACTTTTGCTATTGACGAAAGGCGGGATTAAATAGGACATGAGGTAGGGATCCGGTCGAAAAATACAATGGGAAGATATTGTAAAAAAAAAAAAAAAACACAATGGGAAGATCAATTTTCCCTAAAAATGACTATATATTAATCGCCATGCTAGCTCTCACATAATTGGTATATGCTTAATTAATGAATTAAATTACGTTTTCACTCCTTTTGTAGTTTGCACAAATGTTCTAAAAATCATTCCGGAAGATAAATCGGTAAGATAAAAAGTTTGAGGTTTAAAATATTCAACCAGTATTAGACTATTACAGAATCAATTAAAGATTAATTAAAATAAAAAATTTGAAATATGATTGCAGTAGATTTTCCTTACTCATTATAAAATTTAAGTTTAATTGGAAAAAATAGTTTTTTAAATAAATCAATTAAATAGTTTATAAGAATCGACTGATTAATTAATAAATGAATAGATTTTTAACAATAAGAGTTTAAGTAACTCCAACAGAAAAATTAAAAATTTAACTAAAAAATTGGTTAGTTCAAAGTTTTTACAATCATTTCGAGTGAATCATTTTGATTTTTCAATCATTGGTTTATATTATTTTAGTCTTTTCTTTTTCTCTTCAATTGAGTATATACCTTTTAATTTTGTCTCATTTTAGTCCTCTCAAATTACATATACTTCTGTAGTTTTTGCAACTTCTGAAATTTTCAATTATTTCTTTTATTTTACTTTCTGAGTAAATTACGCCAATCTATTAGCTTCATTATGCTTTTTTTCATTTCAAATAATATAAAATTCTTATGATTAGATTTTAAGACTCTTGAAATAATTTTATGAATTCAAATAAGTTTCGATAAGACTTCTTTTGGACAAAAGAATTGTATTAAAAAGAAAAGGAGAACTTCTAAAGGTGGGAACAAAAGTTTGGAGGTGTCTGAAAAACCAAAATACAACTTCATAGTTTGAGGTTTTAAGAATAAAAACTACTAAAAAAATACCAAGTTAATAAGAAAAAAGAAATTTCGTTTCCTACTTTAAGGCCCAAGGTGTGATACTTGTTTTTAGCCCACACCAATATATTATCCTAATTAGTCATTGGGGAAAAAAAAGATTCATATTGTATTGGATTGATGTAACACCCCACTCTCGAGTGACCCGAACCCGATATCGTTGGTGATATCCGAGTCCGTGCCCCGCGAGGGTGGCGTACTACATCAGTCGATT
>JANJEY010000004.1:41657368-41669053 GCA_024703695.1 Erythroxylum cataractarum | reverse complement strand
AATTGTTTTTGAAAGAAAAGAAAAATGTCTTATCGACTTTTAAAAGGTAATGATTGTTCTAGTACGCCACCCTCGCGAGTCACGGGCTCGGATATCACTGTTGATGTCGGGTTCGGGTCTCATCGGGAGTGGGGTGCTACATTATAAGATTGACTCGTACTTGCCTATGCTAGCTAAAGCTACATCCTACTCTTGTCATAGTTTAAATATTGACCTAATCGAAGTTAATCCTTACATGGTCCCAAAGAGATTCATAGTCAACATACATAGTTGTAAAAGACCCTCAAGCATTTAAGTCTCATCATTTCTTAAAATAATGTCTTCGATTTCGTACACTTTTCAAGTTACACATTCCCATACACAAACATATATGTCATAATAACTCCAATTCTTCCATTCTTTGTCCCATCTTGACCTTAATTTATTTCCTTCTTGCTCAACAAAGGCAAAAAAGATCAAACATTAATAAAATGGCTCTAAAGATCCATATTTAACTTAATTTGGTTCTTGTTCCTTCAACTTATACCTAAAGCAAAATACTATCCAGAATAAGTATCTTAAGTGCAACCTAACATTAATCACTAAGAATTAGGGAAGAAATATATCAAAAATCAAGAACTTATCAAGTTTCCTATAGTCAATAAGGCTTTCCAATGAGTCACAATTCTGGTGCAATTTGTCTTATTGTTTTCATTATTTACTATGCTTATTCCAAATTTTGTTGGTACCATATACGCTAGACACACACATAAACTATTAAACTAAGATAAATTATCATGTTGTCTAACCACTATTACAAGTCACTAACTAGATGATACACATTTTAAATGCTATCAAAATTTTTCCTATTAAAAATCAATCACCTACTAACAAGGAAAATGTACATATCATTAGTAAGCAATATAATGGTAAGTAAGGTATCAATGCCGTGAGGAAGCAGTCTAGATAGAAAAGCTTAACACTATCAACTAATCTAAAGGTAATAAATAAAAAGAATTTTTTATGAATTTTTTAAATAAGGAAACATAAAATATAACTATAACTAATATTAACAATAGTCATGAAAATAAATGACAATTTAGTTAATAAAAAGATAATGAAATCAAATAACTATGTCTATATGAGTACTTCCCTACTAGTACTTTTGACTTAATGATTTAATTAACCTATAATGGATATATTCTTCAAACCAACAAGAATTTTTGGACTATAAAATTGTACTCTCTCGAGTTACAACAATTTACTCTCTAAATGGTTAATTAATATCTCTACCTGTGCTAATTCTCTTAGAAATGCATTAATTTTTGTGTAATCTCATGAAACATTTCACCCTAACAATAACGAGATCTCGTAAGTCTCCTTTAAGCACCTTATTGAGCCTCTTCTATCTAATCCATGGTCACCTTACAAAGAAGCTCTTTAAATTCGTCCATAAGAGAATTAAAATTAGATTTAGATGATGGCATGAATATGGGTTAAAGAATTTGGTTTACAAGTTGAAGAAAGGTTTATATGGGTTGAAATAAGCTCTAAGGCAGTGTGATGTGCCAAATAAGTTATAAACATACCTAGGCTATCCTACTCAGAAGCATACGAGGTAGTTGTAGTTGACCACCTAAGGTCGTCTCCCACGGAGGTGAAACTGGTCCACTTAAATTAACATTGAACAAAAATAAAAACAAATGCAATTCTAAACACTTTATCCCGATTTGTTGAGTGAAGGCTTTAAAGGAAACCACAAAACTCAACTAAAAATTAAACATACTTAATTGGGAGAAAAAATGAATAGATTCACCCAAGTGGAAAACTCTTAAGAATTAATTTCACTAATTAAGTTCCTATACATGACTAAGGGGAAATCATTGGATAGTTGTCTTACTAAAATTAGCCACTGGGTTCTAAAATCGATTCAAGCAACAATTGATCTAACTTTCATATTCGAGAAGTATATCATCCAAATTAATTATTAACCTAACTAATAATTACCCAATTATTTAATATATTTCTAATTCATAACTTAAGTGTCTATAGTTTCTCGTTCCATATTAAACTTCTCTCGATCCTTCGTTTAATACCAAAATGATGCAAAGTTTGATCATGTTATTATATCCATTCAGTTCATAAACTATAGCAAACATAAGACAACAACACAGTCCCTCAGTCATACATATTTGACTAAAATATCTACATTAATCCTCAAGAAAAAGAGATCAGCCGATCACGAAAATAATAAAATTCATCATATTCAAACACTTCAATCCCATCTTTATCAGTATAAGAGAAGTATTTAAGCAATAAACCAAGTAAATAACCAAATGAACTATCAAAAGATAACAAAGTATCAGTCGATTAAACTAACAGGATAATGAGTCCAGTAAAATAACAAAGAAACAATGCAACAGATAAAGAACATAATAAGCAAACAAGGATCAAATGAGGAAGTTGCGGCAATCTCTGCCCCTCTCAAGCTTTTTGCATTAGCTCCCACCTTTTTATTCTACTTGGCTCTCAACCAGATGATCGGATGTTCACTCTATTTCCACCTCTCTTCTATTCTTTTTCTTCACCTGACTCTCTTTGTTCTCTCTTCCCTTCTCCCTTTCTTCCCTTTGTCTATTCTCTGTCTCCCAATTAGTTTGTGTGGTATGAAATATGTGTATGATGGAATGTGCTTCCACCCTCCTTACTCTTTCTATTTGTAGTTTGTTTTAGTTCTAGGTTTTCAAGTCGTCCCTCCTGCACATGACACGTAACAAGTTGAAGAGTTAAAGGAAAAATGGGTCACAAGGGTGTATATAGTAGTCACGAGTGTGATTCATGTCACCCCCGTGTGGCCATGGTCACAGTGACTTAACATGTCATGGTAGTGAGATGCTTAGTTACCATCATTTGCCATCATGACTAAGTTTATATAGTGGTGACAAGTTAATCACCACCTTTCTTTGTTTTTTTTTTTTCTCTTTTCCTTTTATGCAAAATTTACAAAATAATCAAATTAACATTCATGCAATATTCACACCATTTTCACTCAATTTATCTCACATTTGGATCAAAACATAAGGATTTGTAACTAAAATCAAGATATGAAGGCAATTAAAAGAAATAGAAAATAGAAACAAGAATTCCCCCACATTTAAACTATGCTTTTCCTTAAGCATAATAAAGCACACTAGACTATACGAGAACAAGCAATGGAAACAACAATTTTTCGAAATATAGTCAAAAATATCAATGATCATTTCAATAAACACAACCTAAGAGATTTAAAACTCATAATACTCAATGAACAAGCTATTCTTCGAATATTTAGTCAAAATCAACAAGTATTTAATTCAAAGCGATAGACTCTCACTCCACTTTCCATCGTCTCAAGCATTCAAAGGTAGGATACGTATTCACTCATCGTTCATTTCATTTAAGTCATCTACCATAAGCTTGCTTACCAATCCAACCTCCACCACTAGTATCAAACACAAATCTAAATCCGAAGGTCTTTATTTTAGTTATAATAGGACCAGGCTAAGGGTAGAAAAAAGGAAGATCGCAGTTTAAAACCACATCACAAATTGAGCATTTAAAATAATATAAAACAATGAATCACAAAACACTTAATTCTTTCCTCTCATTTAACAAAATTCACACTTCCCATTCTTACTTCTCTCCTCTTATTTTCATTTTCTAGTCATCTTCTCTTCTTTCCTTTCCTTTTCTATTTTTTCTTCATTTTTTTTACTTTTACTCTTTTTTCTTTTTTTCTTGATTTTTTCTTTTTTAACTATATTTTCATTTAATTGTTTAAAAAAATATCAAGTTTAGAAGAGAAAATATAGAGGAGAGATGCAAATTATTACAAGCCTACCCATTCATAACTCAAAAGCCAATTATATGCTATGATTTCCCTATACTTGTTTAAACAATTATTCCCTAAACCCAATCATACACATTCAAATGCTCAACTTGCCTTTTGGTAGGTACAACAAAAAGGATAAATAATTAAGGGCAAGGCTCATATTTTGGGTTTAAAGAAAGAAAAGGTTTCATGTTAAGCTCAAAAGGTGACTAAAGGTAACATTATTGTAGCTTTTTAAGCAAGGGGGTTAAATCCTAATTGCCTTCATCATTTCAACATTTGCTTAAGATTATGTGATTTCAACTAGTATTTACAAGCAAGTTCTAGAGTTCCTTAATTATGAAAGAACACTCTCAACAAAGAATATTTGAATTTGGTGTTTAATAGTTCAAAAAGGCTCAAATTCTTACCAAATGAAAAGTGTCATTCATCTATCACAACAAGTTAATTTACTTATCCAAGTTAATCACTCTAAACATGCAAGGATACCCATTCATCATATTATGCATTTCTACTCCATAACTATTAAATGGGAAAACTAAAACACAACACACAAATAATAATTTTTTGAAAAAAGCATCACATTGTTCCTAATTCAAAAAAAAAAAGAGGGACTAAGACACAAAATAACATGAACAAGGACAAGCATTAAAATTTAAAGACATTAAACTAACAAGCAGTAAAATTAACAAAAAGAAAAGGGATAGAAATACGATACGAAAGTGTGGGTGGTGGTTGCATCGATGCGATGTGAAACATGGCGTACTACATTAAGGAGCGATGAATAGTTGCAAGGAAGACAAATAAAAGAGATTGAAAAGTAGGTATATGCACACCAAGCAAACAGATTAAGTCGAGTTTTACTAAAAGAAATACAAAAAATAATTGAAAAACAAAATAGAAATCATATGGACTGCCTCCCTTTTATCGGTTCTTTAATGTCTTTTAACTAGACACCTCAACTATTATGCTTAAGGTGGATCACCTAAAGTGATTGACTCCACTATTTTCTTCTCTTCGTTGGGATTTTTCTCCAAAACTTTACCAACCTATCCCTCAATCTTATTGACCAGCAATTGGCAGCATTCATCACTTTCTTTCACTAAGTCCAGCTTCTTGTCTTCTTCTTCTTGCAAGGCAAAATCAAAATATATAGTATTAACTTGATCAACAAGAGAATAGTCTTTAGAAATAGTAATAATAGAAATAGGTTCAACATTAAAGATTGAAAATTCTATTGTTTCTCCCAAAAACGACATGCTCAGTTTCCTATTCTTCACATCAATCAAGGTATTGGTAGTAGCCATAAAAGGCCTCCTTAGGAATATGGTGTGCTCCTTCCCTTGCTCTTTAACCTCCCTCATGTCTAGGACAACAAAGTCTACAGGAACAATCAATCATCCAACATTTACTAACACATCCTTCATTATTCCTTTCGGATAACAAATTGATCTATCAGATAATTGCAAAACATGTTTGTAGGTCTATCCTAGATCCAATTTCTCATAAATAGATTGAACCATACGGTTTATACTTACCCCAAGGTCAAGCATACCCTTAACCTCATCACTATTACCCATTGATATTTGCACAAGAAAACTCTCTGGATCTTTCAATTTAACGGGTAACTGTTATTGACGCACAGCATTTACAACCTCTAAAACTATCACCTTCTCTTTTAGCCCAAACTTCTATTTTTTGGTGCTTAGCTCCTTGAAGAACTTCACATAAGTTGGAATGTTGTCGATCACTCTTAACAAAGGAAGATTAATATTAACTCTAGAAAACATGTTATATAGATCAGAAAATTGCTTTCTTTTTTCAATTACTTAAGGCGGCTCAAATATAGGAAAAGCAGTAAAATGGATCTTAAGATCCTTAAGAGATAATTCACAGTGGAGTTTGTATATTGGTGATGGGAAGTCAATTCTAAAAGCTTGGATCCAAATATGATTGGAGATGTTAATGAAAGAAAATCTACTTCAAGTTTTCTATTCAAATTTATTGGTGGAGCCATTTTATGGCAATCAAAGCTTCAAAAGTTTGTAACTTTATCTATGATTAAAGTAGAGTATGTAGCTATAGTGGAAGCTAGTAAGGAGATGCTCTGGTTAAAAAGATTCCTTTAAGATTTGGATGTGAAACAAAAAGACAAGGTAGTGTTTTATAATAGTCAAAGTGATATTAACTTGAGAAAAAACACTATGTATCCTTCCCGCACAAAGCATATAGATGTCAGATATCATTGGTTAAGGTCTGTGATTGATAATCAACAATTGATATTGAAGAAGATTCATACGGACTTGAATGGTGTTGATATGTTAACTAAGGTAGTTCCAAGAAATAAGCATAAGCTTTATAGTAAGCATGTCGAGATATCTCTCAAGTAGTTGTTGAAGCATAACATGTCATCCCTATAATTAGGTTAGGGGAGATTGTTGAATGTCTAACCCTATTTTGAGACTTTCGATGATTGTAGATGCCTTTATGGTTCGTGGGAATGACAAATAATTGAAGATAAGATGAAAAGCCCTTCTGAAAAGATACACAGTCATGCAGGGTGTTACATAGTTGTGTCCTTGACTAACAGTTTGGATCAACTATGTAAGTCTTTAGAACTATGTTAAGGAGTGTGTTACTGATGAAGACATACATAGTCTTGTACATGCTCGTGTGGATGATATACATGGCCTTATGTGATGACTATGTAGCTCTTTATAACTGTGTAAATTTGTGACTTATGTAACACTACAAGATACACAGTCACTTACACTACCTTGTATGTGATTGTGAATATTTAAAAAAAGCTAATTTGGAATATAAAAAAGGCGAAGACAAAGCATAATTTGGAATATAAAAGAGGGGAAGCCATAGGTTTGTTTATTACGAAGCCAACAAAACCAAAAAGGGAAAAGAAAACAAAGAGAGAGCAAGTAGTTTCTGATTCTCGTCCTTGTTTGATTGATTTTGAGATTGGGTTATGAGTTTGTTGATTTGCACATCAACTTTGATTTCAATCTTGAATCTTTGTAAAACAACTTGTTATGATTAGTAGATTTGTTTAATAGTTTGACATGTGGTTTTTTCATCTGCATCGAAGTTTCACGTAAATCTTTGTGTTTATTTCTTTATTGAGTTTTTGTATTTTCTCACTGATATTATTGATATGTGCTTAATTATTTATACATTCACTTCTTAACGCTTAGTGATTATTGTTGTGAAAGGCTTAAGATACTCGTTTTAGTTCATATTTGGTGATTATTGTTGTGAAAGGCTTAAGATACTCATTTTAGTTCATATTTGATATTAGGAACAAATTTGAAACACAATAATTAAAAGCACAGGCCTTGAGCCAGCATCTTGATGTTCAAACTCAATTACACTTGGGAACAAGAAGGAGATGAATTAGGGTGAGGATTGGACAAGAAATCACAAGAAGAACAACAATTCAGTAACACTTAGGAGATGCAAGATTGGATGCATGGTCATGCATCCAACCGTGCACATTCACGAATTAGACATTTTAATTGGTTTGCACGGTTGGATGCACAGTCGTGCACCCAACTATGTGTATGCCCAGAAACCTAGTTTTTACTATAAATTGACGTTTTAGGCAATGAAAGAAGGGCGGATCATCTTGGAGGCATGGGAAAGGGCAGAGAACTTGGGATCTATGTTGGGCTAGGCTTCCTCATTCCGATTTGGAGGTGAAATCAAGGCTGAGGAGTGTGTTTAAACATATTGTCACTATGTATCATTGTTCTTTCCCTCTTTAAGGATTTTTTTGTTATTTTCTGCCTATTGAATTGGGTGTTATGGAAGAATTATCTAAATGCTCTATTAGATTGTTTTTATGTACACTTATGACTAAAAATCTTGAATACGATATGTAATAATTGTGTTTTGGGTTCATTTAAGGCAACTAATGATATTGAATCATTAGAGATAACAAAACATAGGTTAAATAACTCAAACTCCTGTAGTTATTGCTTAGATCGATTTGCTTTCCTTATTCATAATGTGGTTGTCCAACTAAATCTTGAGAGCTTGTTCTAGATTGGTTGATAGTTAGATTTAATTAAAAGATATTAGGAAAAATTGAGATTAACATAGCTTGCTATTAATCTACGATCAATAGTTCTAAAAGAGGTGTGAAAACAATAATACAATGAAGTATGATTATTTATGTTTAGGATGAGATTGATCCGAGAACCAGATTCCAAAATCATTTATCAATTTTATCATTTTTCACTACTTACTTTGATTTGTTTTCAAAAGTTCAATTTTACTTTGTTTTCTTGATTGCATCAAACCAACACCCCCATTGTACATATAATTTAAAAAGGTGATTTGATTTAATCTCTTTAGGATTGACCTAGACTCATCACTATCTATAGTTTTAGGTTTTGTTATTTTGTTATAATCTTATTAAACTTGATTAGAGTGCTTTATTGCTACGATTAAGTTGACCCACAAAAAAGTAGTGTTTTAGTTGTGTTTTTTTTTTTGTCTCCTAACACAAGATCACCTAAACATAATTATTAAATGTAGGATTAAGTAAACATAATTATTCAATACATTAAAGAGCAACTTTTGGCGGCTACAAATTGGAAACTATTCCACAATAGTTAGAATGAATTTGCAATAATTTATATAAAAAATAATTAAAAACGTAAGAACGTTTAAAACTTCAAAATAGCATTAGAAAAAGTTTCTACGACTTCACAAGGCATTTTGCAATCATTTAATTATCTTTATTTAGAGTAGCTTTGGCTTTACCATGATCAAATAATGACAAGACTATCATTTCAATATTCTGTAAAAAGAGAAAATGTTTTTAAAAAAATTTCTACTGCTAACATTAAAATTTTGCAATAATTTCTATTATTTTTAATACAAATTCATTAAATTTTCATAAAAGAAAACATTGATTATTGGAGTTCCACCTTGTCCCTGCATTGAAATACAAGAGAAATTTATTAAAAAACAAAAACCTATTTGGTTGAGATTTATAATAAAAACTAAAAATAAAAACATGATTCCAATGCATGGTATTGATAAACGATAAATAGAAAAACTAGTAACGTAAAAATGCATAAATAAAAAACTATAAAAGAAGAAACTAGAAACGTAAAAGCCAAAATAAACCAAAAATGCAAAATAACAAACAATTGGAAATACAAAAACACAAATAAACGATAAATAGGAAAACTAGTCACGCAGAAATGTAGAAATAAAAACTAGAAAAACTAGAAATGCAGAAGAAAAAAACAAACATCAATCCAAAATAAGAAAACCAGAAAAATTAACACAATATAGTTAGAAAATTATCAAATCAATTTTGGAAACTCACCTACTTAAAAGCTCATGCTTTTGATTTCTACACAGATGAAAAGGGACATAAGAGATGAGTTAGGAATGTAAGAGAGAAGATAAAAATAAAGAAGCAAGAGAAAGAATAAAGATGAGTTTGGGACGTAAAAGAAGAGTGAAGAGAGAAGAGATAGGAGATAGAGTTTCTATTTAAAAAAAGGAAGTTTACAAGAAGAGAAAGTATAAATGAAAACGTGTGAAAAGTTGTTGTCAAAAATTAGAAAAACATCTTTTTTAGATTTCCATAAAGTTTTTTTTTATTTTTAAAAACAAGAAGTGATAACAATATTTAACTAAACACATTTTAAGGACTCGTTTCTTTTTTATAAACACTACAACAAAAAATAGGGAAAAAATAAAAACAAATAAACCCTAAATAAAAAAATTCAATCTTTTAGTTAAAAATCAATCAACGCTTTGTTTTGTGAAGCATGATTACAATACCGACTTGTTTAGCCAGACAATACTATTAAAAGTTCAAATTGATGTATAGACAAATAAATAAAATAAAAGAAGAAAGAAATAAGAACATGAAGGAAGAACCGAAAGAGATTTAAAAAAATCCCAATTCCAACTAGTTTCTTTTGATCTGCACCGTCCTTTTTCTTAATCTCTATTATGGTCTAATTGTCCCACATCGATAATAAGAAAGATTGAATTGGAGTTTATAGGGTTATGAACTCTCTCACCCTTTACGTTAGCTTTTGAAGTTAACTCTCTCATAAGACTTGTAACAATTAGTATCAGAGCTAACACCACTCTTTCAAGTCCTCGTGTCATGTCCACAGGTGATGACATTAGTATGGCAATATTTGTTCGTGGCTAGAAAAGGCAAAAGCTTTTTTTAAGAAAAATGACTATTTGATTGTAAAATAGAAAATCACTTTTTTAGTAGATATAACCTTTTTGGAAGTCAATATATAGCTTTTTAAGAAGCTCAAATTTGGAGTTTATCAAAAAAGAACTTTTTAAGGTAAAATTTTCAGATCAATTAATGAGCCGATTTTTTTGTCCCTTTTGTCCTCATATTTTACACATAATTTTCACAATACCCACAAACTCGTTTTCATGTCTATTTTAGGATCTATCTAATATTATTTGGCTTTTTAATGTTTTAATATTTATTTTTATAATAGTTTTACTTATTTTATAATCCACATAAAAAATTTGGTTAGATATATTTTTATTTATGTTTCATCAATGATGTGAATTTCATATCGTACCGGACGATACCATCCAGTATATATTGGCTAGAAAACAATACCGGTATGGGTGTGTTGATATTGGACAAAACTTTTGGTCAGTACCGGCTATTTTTGATCGGTATTGGTTGTTATCGATAATACCGGATAATTCTGGACTATTCTGTAAAAAAGGAAAAAACTAGGGACCAATTTGCAAATTTAAAATTTTCTAATTCTAAAACCGATCCCCCTCCCCCTGATTGCGATTCTCTCATCTCTCTTCTCTCTCGCAAGCGCCGCTCTCACCGTCTCTCTCTCTGACTCTCACCGTCGACGCCGTCTTAGCCTCGCCCTCCCTCGACTCCTCCTCTCCTCCTTTATCGTGGTCTCGCCCCTCCGTCTTCATCAGTTCACCTTCAGCCTTCCTCCACGTCGCCCGCTACAATTGTCACCGTCACAGGTGAGATCCACCGCATCGCTGCCCCACCGAACCACCGCACGTCGTAGTCACACCACCGCACCTTTTTTTGTGTGTTTTTCTATCATTTTTTGAAGCTTTCCTACTACATTTAATTTTTTATTATGTTGGATGATGGATTTACGAAAGTTAGATGATGGATTTCTGATTGTTATTGTTGAATGTCGATGGTATTGTCGTATTGGGGTTGCTTGTGTTTCTGAATTGGTTATATTTCTGATGTTGAGTTGAAAATTGAAGTTGAAATTGGGTATGCTGCTGTGCTGACCTGACGGTGTTGAATATGTTGAAGCCTTGTTGAAGTTGAAGCTGCTCGAAGGGGTTTTGTCTTGTGATTGTTGAAGACTTGAAGTTAATTCTGCTTAAGGTGTATTGTTGAAGACTTGAAGTTACAATTATATATTTATGATTTGGAATTTAGAAATGGGTATACTGGTATAGTATAATTGTTGACTGTGAAAAACTAAAAATTAGAAATGAAAGTATGATGTTTTGTAACTTCTGTTTGGTATTGGATTTAGATTTTAGACCACTGTTATCAATTGAAAATTTGAAATTCCTTAATTTTATGTTATAATTATAAATAATTATCTTGTTAGAACTTAGAACTTTAGAAGTTAAATGCAATTGGTATATGCAAAACTAAAATATATAAAATCAATTGTTATAATTAGTAAAATATAATGCATATTAACTAAAATTTACAATTTTAATAAAAGTTTCGAAATATATGTTTGAACTTTTTATTATATAAAAATATATATAATCAAATCACAAAATTAAAGTATTAATTTTTTGTT
>JANJEY010000004.1:41621080-41641282 GCA_024703695.1 Erythroxylum cataractarum | reverse complement strand
TTTAATATACTTTAAATAATATTTATATGCATAAATAATTTTTATTACAAAATAAAATATAGTTAAAATTAATAAAAGTATTTTTTATTTTTATGTTGTCAGTCTACTGTATAAAGCTCTTTTAAAAAAATTATTTTTTTAATTGACAGCTAAATAATTAACTAATTTTTTAGAATTTTAAAAAAAAAAAAACTCTAGTGACTAAAATTTTACTATCAAAATCAAAAGTTATATTAATATAAGTTGATCTAACCAGGTAATTAAGTTAGAAACCGTAGGAAAATGTTCAATGTTACGGTTTAATTGGTCGGTAATAAAGGAAGCTCGCGTAGAATTTATAGGCTCCCACTCTTTAAGCCACCTTTTGGATTGACTGTCTCGTCAGACCTGTAACTGTCTCTGTCTCTTTCAGTCTTTCTCGTTGCGCCTTTAAGCGCCTTACATTAGCATACGATCAAACTATTGTGGTTGATTTGGAGTTGTGGCTTCTGGATTGATTCTTGTAACTTCGTCGGTGGGAGAACCACTTGTGGTTGCTGAATTTACCACTTTTTCCTCGTGAAGACCAATAGAATTGTGCAGTCGGAAGAATCTCAGGGATCCATGTAAGAGGTATGCTTTACAATTTCATTCTCGTCCCAAGTCTCTGTCAATTTTGGGATTCCTAGATTAGGTAATGAAATGGCGAAAGAGGATACAGAGTTCCTCCACACGGGCCGGTTTTTGTCTCTCCATATGGTAATCGTGTTAATTTGGTCACCTATAATAGGTAGGCAAAGATCTTAGAATATCTTTCGGGGTCCCAAGTTAACCGCGAATGTATATATTAGATTCTTTTACGTGGAAACTGAGCTATAACGAAATCTTTCATTGAACTTTAACTCTTGGTTACTAAACGATTTTAGAATGAACGGGTCCATGGGGATTTTCTAACTAATTGATGGATCAAAGTAAATATCGATCTTCTTCTTACTACTACTTTGACCGGTTAGATTATTTAATAAATGATACAGGCTCAATGAAGAACATGGATACTTGCGTCATCATTGAGTCTTATCTTCTCTGATGTGCGTTCTTATGAATGAGTCTTTGGTTCAACTTCCTGATGGATTTGCTTCATCATAATGTTTCACATTTCAAACTGTCCTAATTGTTATTATGCTTTTGAATCTTTAGCATCTTTCTTAGTCAAAGAAGAATTTTTTTTTTTCCATTTGTTTTTTGGGGGTAGGAAGGAAGGCAAAGGGGTTAAATGGTTCATTTCTATCTTTACTGTCATTCTATGAAGAGATGCTCTATAGTATGCCAAAATGATAATGTTACTATAGGTTTTTCATTGTAATTGCTATTTCACTACGTCATATATAAACCTAAGGAAACTGTCTGTATTGATGCATATGCCAATAATGGTTATATGTAAGCGGATTAAGTGTACGGAGGGATATTTGCAATTCTTATTTAGACTGAAATTTTTTCTACTGCTGCTTAATTCATGTGTCTAGTTTTCAGGTTTCATTGTCTTACATGTTGGTATCGTCATAATTTTTCACCATCCCTCCTGTGAAAATATGAAGGACAATATTGTACCCTAATAAATAGTGGATTGAAGTTTGTGAGTGAATAAGATAACTAGCTTATTACAGATAGGTCAAAAACATCACGTGGCAAAGTTGATGTATTTTATTTCTTTTTCTAACCTGCTTTGCTGCATTGGTTCGTATATTATTTGCATTAGTCATTAGATGCAGTAACAAAGTGAATCTTAGTTCAATTTTTTGCTTAGGAATGTTGACCTTCAATAGTCATTAACGTGTTGTGGTAGCTAGAGACTATAAACATGGGAAAATAACTTGTGTCAAACTCAATGAATAAGAAATTTTGGATTATCTTACCTATCCATTTTCGTCCAGGAACGGTATAGGTTGGCAAGAATTTACATCTTTTTTGTGTTATCAGTTATCTAAAATATGTTTGATGGTCATGATGCAGATCTGGAATTGCAGTTGATGATTCATCATCTAATGAAAAATTGATACATGGATCTTGAAAGCAAGAAATTTGGAAGTGGTAAGAAGTTCTAGTTGGATACTTAGTCTTTGTTGCCTTTTTTTCTCACTTCCGCTTTGTTTTGATTATGGATCTTGGGTCTGCTACTCAGAGAGCATCATAGATCATTTGTTGCATCATAGTATGGAGAGAATATGATGTAGGACAAATAGAAGAATTTTTAACTAGTAGCTAAAAGCACAAAATTAGGAAACATGGCTAATATTAGACTGCTGGAATATCAAGTTTTGGGGTTGAATTTTGGCTAAGAATGCTGAATTTTCAGATTTTGTATAGCTGAAATTTAAGGTTTGATTGCTAGAAATTTAGGCTTGAGATTTCAAAGTCTAATATGGCTAGATTTTAGGTTTGAGATAGCTAGAATTTAGGTTAGGTTTGCTGGAATTTAGTGAAGAATATAAAGAATGGTTAGTAGGAAACTAGGGATCATTTCTAGGGTCTAAGAATCACTCTTAGAAGCCAGCATCACATCTTCTAGTTGAAAATTCAAGTTTGTAAAAAAATTCAAGATTGCTTGTTATTATTGAAGGGTTGAGTACACATATATACAGAGTTCTTAGAACCCTTATTCTAGTAGAAAAAGGTTCCTAACAAATTTAAATCTTATTCTAATAAAAATTCTACAAGTCGTAAACAACTAAGATAACATGTGTAAAATAGAATAACATATTTAACTTACTACTACTTCCTATCTAATAAGAAATCCTAACATAATCTAAATTTCAACCTTTATCTTTTGTTGTCAACTCAATTTCCAATCTTCATCTCACCAAATTAAGGCTTGTGATTGTCTCAATTTTTCTCTTTTATTTCTTCTATATATTTTAAATTCTTTTGCACCAATTCTCCCCGACTTGTTTGGGGTCATCCTTGACGTAGAATGTGACAAATACTATTCATATAAGACTTCAACTTTTGATGTTCTGATTCTAGAATCCAAGTTTTGTCAGAAATAGGTCTGCTGTTCCACTTGACAAGATATTGTCAATATCCTCTATGTCTTGTGGCTAAAATTTATTCATCAAGAACATCCTCTATTTTCTCTTTAATATAAGGAGTGGCCGGAAGTCCTACTACTGTAGTAGGAGATTGCTCATCTTGTCTGTGCCTAATTGTTGAGTTTGCAACATTAAAGATAGGACTTATTCTCATATCACTTGTAATTCCAAAACATAAACATTAGCGTTTATCTTCTTGATGATCTTATAAGGTGTAGCACTCCATGAATAAAGTTTCTTATATTTTCCTTTTTGAAAACGCTCTGTACGAATCCTAACCATCACCATATCTCCTTTATTGAATTCTACCACTCGTTGATGTTAATCAACATGTTCTTTATAAGACAAATTGTTGGTTATTATCCTTTTCATATCTCGTCAAAGATGTCCCTCATGTGTTGTGCAAAACCTTCAGCTTCAACACTAACTCGTGTTGCTTTTGATAAAGGAACCTAATTAATGGGCTTCCTTGGTTGAACCCCCGAAACTCAAAAGGGCTCTTACCAATAGACTTATTTATAGAACTATTTTATGCAAATTCTACCATAGGAAGAATTAGGTCTTAATTTTTCACATTGTCTCTAACCAAACACCTTAACAAGTCTCCTAAGCTTCTACTCATCACCTTTGTCTATCCATTAGTTTCTGAATGGAAAGAAATTCAAAATTGAAGCTTAGTGGTCAATGTTTTCTGTAGAGTTCTCCAAAAATAACTCATAAACTTTATGTCATGATTAGAGATAATGGCTAAAGATAATCCATGGAGAAATACAACCTCTTTGAAGAAGAGTTTAGCTTTATGGACAGCATCATAAGTCTTGGAACATGGAATGAAATGACTCATTTTGGAAGACCTATCCACCACCAAAAAAATAGAATCATAACCTCTTACAGTGTTAGGAATTCCCAAGACAAAATCCATGCTTTTGTCTTGCCATGATTCATGATTATTAAGAGATCATTTCACCACAATAGCTTAAGCTATTGTGTGAGGTCAACTTAATTGATTTTATATATTCTCTAATACACCTCTTCAAGTGAAAGTCTTTTGGGCTTGAAACTTGCACAGACCTACTTTACCTTGTGCTTAATTTAATCAGAATAGGTGGGTGGTAGGATTCGAACTCATGACCATTTGATCATAAAAGCTCTGATACCATATTAAGCGACCATTTCACCACAATAGCTTAAGCTATTGTGTGAGGCCAACTTAATTGATTTTATATATTCTCTAACAATGAGGCACGGGCCGTGGTGTGTATAATCTAAAATTTTATTTCCTTCCTTTCGCTAATTGACATGTTTGAAATTGCCGTATGACATGTTTAACATTGCGATGGTTTTATCTCTTCCAAAGTGTCCTACTGCTCCTCCTCCATGTGATCCCCAAATCACATACTCCCGTATAGAAGTATTCGCTAGGCAAAGTCGTTTTGCTTTAAAAAGATAATCATCATGGATCACGAAAGGAAAGTATTGGTCTCTTTCTCCAGCTGTAATTTCTGAATAGCTTATTCGAAAATCTTCATTTGAAGCATATTCTCTTTTTATTTTGTCGAACCCCACGACCTTCACTGCTAAAGTGTTAAGGAAATGATTCTTCCTACTCAATGCATCTGTGGCCTTATTCTCAACTCTTGTATGATGTTTAACAACAAAGTTAAATTGCTCCATAAATTCACCCCATAATGTGTGCCTTTTGTTTAAGTTCTTTTGGGACTTGAAGTGTTTAAGAGATTCATGATCCCGAATATAGAATAAACTCTTTGTATGAGAGATAATGACGCCAATTGTAAAGAGAACGTACTACTGCATAAAATTCTTTGTCATGGGTCGAATATCGTTGCTTCTCTTCACCTAATTTCTTACTGAAGTAAGTAATTGGCCCTTTTGGCTTAATATACCTCCAATTCCCACATGAGATGCATCACAAGCAACTTCAAATACCTTAGAAAAATTTGGAAGTTGTAAAATAGGAGATTCGGTCATCTTTTTGTTAACTTCTTCAAATGCTTTGGTTGTTGCCTTTGACCAGGTAGACTATCCTTTTTTCATACAATCAATAATAGGTGTCATTATGGTGCTGAAATTATGAATAAATCACCTATAGAATGTTGCTAGGCTATGGAAACTCCTTGTCTTGTGCACTTCTTTTGAAACAGGCTAGTCAAGAATGACCCTAATTTTCTCGTGATCCATCTCAGCTATACAGTAGGATATAATAAAACCCAAAAATAAAATTGATTGCGTGAAAGAACACTTCTTTAAGTTGATATAAAGTTTCGCCTGCCTAAAAAATCTCAAGACTTTTTGTAGATGTAATAGATGATCTTCTTTAGTTGTGTTGTATATTAATATATCATCAAAATATACCACTAAAAATCTTCCCATAAATCGTTGAAACACTTGATTCATCACTCTCATAAAAGTGCTAGGTGCATTAGAGACTCCAAATGTCATCACCAACTATTCATAAAGTCCCTCTCTAGTCTTGAAAGTCATTTTCCAGTCATCTCCAGGTTTGATTCTAATTTGATGGTACCCAATTCATAAGTCTATCTTGGTAAAGATAGTAGCTCCAGTCAACATATCTAACATGTCATCAAGATGAGGTATTGGAAATCTATACCTTATTGTGATCTTATTTATCCCCCGACAATCAATACACATTCTCCAACTTTCATCTTTTTCATGAGTCAATTTACTGGATGCAGACGAAGTAAGACTTTCTTGAATAAATCCTTTTTTTCAAATTACTCCTCTACTTGTCGCTTCAACTCTTCATTCTCAACAGGATTCAAGCGATAGTTTGGAAGATTTGGTAGATTGGATCTAGGTACCAAGTCAATAGCATGCTGAATATCTCGTAGAGGAGGTGGTTCACATAGTAGATCATCCGGTGTAAGGTCTTAAAAATTAGCTAACAATTCTACCACTTCTTTTGGTAAGATAAATGGTGTTTCATGTGCTGCTGTTTCTGCTAATTCCCTTATTACCATTGCAAAAACAATCCCTTTTCCTTGCTAACAGCTTCAAATTCTCTCTCCTTAAGAGTATTAATAGGTTTTTTCTTTGCATTTATGGTTGTCTTAATACTTCATCTTTGTTTTTCTACCTTTTCTACTTTCATCCATGAAATATAAACTAGTAAGTGTTTGCTTTTTTGAAGTGCTGCACATCTCAATCGTAAAGCTACGGTCACTCAAGTAAATGTGAGATACCTTCATAGGATTGACATTATGCCAAATGGAGTCCTCATACATTCCTAATTTGAAAGACACGAAGTACCTTCGAGCAACTGGATAGTGATATCATCTACCAAGCATCTTTGTAGGGATATGGATGTTTCTCTATGAGTATATTCAGTCGCTTCACCATGTTCTCCAATACTACATTCATACTACCTCTATCAATGATAAGCTTGCATACTTTATCTCTGAATATGCGTCTTACTTCATTAAGATTTGTAGGACCAGCTAGTTCATCACTAGAGTCTCCTTCCAACTCCTCTCCAGCTTTGTTCTCACACACGTACTCATCAAATTCTTCCTTTTCTTCTCCCATCATATGAAAACATTTATTAGGACATTCATAAGAAAAGTGGCGCCTCCAATTGCATCGGAAGCACTTCTTGTCACTGTTGCCTGCTTTTGTCCCAGTCTCAGCTACATCTTTGGCTTTAAATTCAGCTCCTTGAGAAGTTTTGTAGTTGTTTTTTGGTGTAGATTTTGATGCATTGGGTATTGATCTAGAGATTTGCATCATTGTAGTTCTCTTCATGCCAAACTCCTTGGCTTGACTTTGAAACCTTTAGTTACTTGTTGTCCTAAGTATTGTTCTGCTCTTAAAGCCAATTGATATGCATCTTCAAGGTTGTAAATCCTGTGCATTATTAGCTCCTTGCAATTTTTTTCCCTTTAAGCCATTTTTGTAGTGAGATTTAAGTTATCATTCTGGCTGCGTTCCTTCACATTTGGTGAAAAGTTCATCAAATATTTCCATGTACTCAATTACGAACATAATCCCTTTTCTAAGGATTGTGAGTTGATCTTGGAGATCTTTCTGATAATAAAATGGTAAGTATTTTTTTTTTTATAACTTTAGCTTTACCTCTTCCCAATCAACAATTGGTGGCTGGCCTATTTTTCAAATTCTATCCTCTACTGATGTCTACCAAATTTTAGCATGTCCAACTAGTTTTGTCTTTGCGAATCAAACTTTTTGATCTTCTAACGTGTGATACTAATCAAAGAAATCTTCCATTGTTGTTGTTCAGTCTAAGAATAGGTGTGGATCCATCTTTCCTACAAAATCAGGGGTTTCAACACGAACTTTCTCAATAATGTCATCGAGTTCATTGTGTGTTTCAACTCTATCATGGCCTCTAAAGCTCCCATACACGCTTCATGTGTTGCTGGTTGGTTTTTTTGTCTTGGATCTCTCAGTAAGCGTTGATTTCCTAATCCCTTTAGTTGTTGATTAGTGTCAGCCTCTTTGGTTTGGATTTCACTTTCTTCGGCCTCACCATCAATTGTAGTTTATTGTCTGATATTGTTTTCTGGACTAGTTCTTGGAGCACCTTGTGATTGAGGATAATTAAGGTTCAATTTTTCTATAACTCTTAGAAGTATTTCATCTCGCTCCTGCTCACTGAATATTTCTCTATATGCCCTTCCGCTACATGTTGCCATCATTAACCAAAACTCTGATAGCAAATTGTTGTAGGACAAATAGAAAAATCATTAATTAGTAGCTAAAAGAACAAAATTAGAAAATATGGCTGATATTAGGCTGCATATCATTTTCAGGGTTGAATTTTGGCTAAGAATGATCAATTTTTAGATTTTGCATAGCTGATCACTCCTAGGGTCTTAAGAGTCACTCTTAGAAGAAAGCATCATACCTTCTAGTTGAAAACTCAATTTTGTAAAAAATTCAGATTGCTTGTTAGTATTGGAAGGTTGAGTACACAGATATATAAAGTTCTTAGAACCCTTATTCTAGTAGGAAAATATTCCTTAAATCCTATTCTAATAAAAATTTTATAAGTTCTAAATCATTAGGATAACATATGTAAAATAGAATAACATATTTAATGTATTACTACTTCCTATCTAATAAGGAATCCTAACATGATCTAAATTTCAACCCTTATTTTTTGTTGTCAACTCAATTCTTAATCTTTATCCCACCAAATTAAGGCTTGTGGTTGACTCATTTTTTCTCTTTTATTTCTTCTATACACTTTAAATTCTTTTGCATTAGAATCCTTAGTTGTTATAGGAAATTCCTTCCAATAGGTTAATTATTTTTTTGTAGAATGTTGGTCCCATTTATGATCACAGGGTAGCTGTTGATTATATTTATCCGTGGATTAGATTATTGGTATCTAGGCATACTTTCTTGTTCCCTAATTTATTCCTAAACAGGATTTAGAGCCTTGAATGGCTGGACAAATTCCAAGTTTAGAGAGTCTTCAGTGATTCAACAAACACAATGGAGTGTTCTTTATGCCCCCATCTCCAGTTTAGAAATATACTCATAATAGAACTCTGATAGAGAGTTTTAATGTTCTACGTGCCTTGCAAAATTTACTGAGTAATTATAACTGTTATGTGTTGTAACCCAGTATTTGAAATGAGCTATGCCAACTTTTTACTGTGTTCACTGACAAGTTGCTGTGCTCTTAAAACTTAGGGGCAAGAGAGCTAACTGGTGCTATTGATCTTATAAGTCACTTCAAGTTGTCACCTCACCATGAGTTTTTCTGCAAGCGCTCACTTCCTATATCTATTTCGGACTCGCAATATCTTTGCAATGTTGTGGGAAGCACTGAAATCAGAAAAGGGGAAGGAATGCAATTGGATCAAATTATTCAGAACACTTCTCAAGATAGTAGTACAAGAATAAAGTCATTTGCCGTAGAAGGACTTAGAGAGGCCTTCCAACTGAAGGAAACAAAGCCCATAGATTTGCCACTTGTAAGACAAGTATTGCAAGGAATTTGTTCTTGATGATGTTTTTCTTTAGCTTGTCACTTTGATTTTGAGCTAACCATTCCTTATTCAACTTTTCCTGTTAGATTGATGCATATCATGCCACCTTTGGTCTTCATTTTCTGTAGGCAGAGATGGGGACACCTACAGTTGCTGGAAATTCAAATATTGAATCCAAGGAAAAGACGAGAAAGCACAAAAAGTGCAAGGATAGAGGAAAGGAGAAGGATAAAGAGCATAAGAAGCACAAACATCGTCATAAAGACAAGGACCGGAATAAAGACGAAGATAGGAAGAAGCATAGAAATGGGCACCATGATTCTGGTGGTGATCACTCAAAAAAACGTCATGAAAAGGTTGAAAATCATTACTGTATTTGAGACATTGTTTGAGTGCATTGTAAACTTAGATAAGAGAAAAAAATGGTGAAATACTTTTACATTTTTATTAAGTAAATATTATTGCATTATCAATGTGTTGTTTATGTGGAGATTTATACTTTTTTTCCAGAAAAGGAAGCACGATGGGAATGAAGATCTAAATGACATCCACAGGCACAAAAAAAAGTAAGGTAATAGAGTATGATCATTTTTTTTTTATTTGGGTGATTGTTCGCTGTTTCTTATAAAATTTTTATGTTAAAAGACTTTGGAGGGCTATTATTTTACATGTGTTATGTTTATTATTTCAAGAAGTATTTTGCTTGTATACTATCTCTCCTTTTTTTTTTTTTTTTTTGGCAGCATAAGAACTAAAAAATTGATAAAATTGGTGCCATAAAGGTAGCAGGCTAAAATATTTGGCGTACTGTTATTGGTTGTAGTCTGCAATGGTTATGTTAAAGGGTTTGGAGATTTATCACTTCTATTTGTCAAGAGACTTTGAGGTAAACCCCGTTTCTATTAGTCTGCTTAATCTTTTTGGAAGTCATGGAACACTTTCATCTGTATGGAAAAATGTCATCTTTTTTTTATAGAAAATAAGGAAAGTAGGCTTCGGCTGTAAAAATTATTTTATTGCTTTCTGATGCGTCGCAGCCAACTTGATTTGTTGGGTGCATTACCAAAATTCTACTGGTTGTTTGGTTAGTGTCGGTGTTTGAGTCTGGGTGATTATGTCTTTGTTTACCTTATGACATTCATTACATGGATCTACCTAGAGATTGTTCTTGTCCATCTTATTTTTGTGTTTGTTCTAGATCTGTTTGTCATCTATTGAAGCCATCTAGGGACGGTGCAGGCTTCATTTGAGGTCTTGTTGAAACTGCATTACATCCCAGGCCTAACTTATCCAGTTTCTTAGCAATTCTCAGTTATCATTCTAAACCTATAATATTTCTTAATGAATCGCGCGTCTCCTGTGGATTTTGATCAAATAGAATATTGTCACCTGATCTGTTATCATTGGTGCTCCTTAATTATTTTCGATAACACTCTAACACCGTCTTTTTTGTGTGGAGAGCAGGTTCTAAAACTGACTGAAAATGTGATGACGGTGAATTAACCAAACAAAAAGATATGTGGATGAGGGTAAGATATGCTAGAATGAACTTTGTATTATAACAATGGTCTGATATAATTGCGAGTGATAGTCAAAACGTTGATACTTTTTTTTCTTCCTCAGTTTTTTGGAGCATTGGATATTTCAACTTGCACACGTTATTGTAATCGTTTGTGGGTTTTAGAGTAGTGCAAGCTTAGTAGCATAATCAGTTTCAATCAGAATTTGGGGCTTCAGAAGAGGGCTGTGTATGTTTTAGTCATTTCCTCACCAGTGCTTAACCAAAGCAATTTTAGTGTCCCAAGTGCATTGTAATTTAAGGGCCAGAAGTTTTGTTGTCACCATATTATATTATTTGAAAGTCAAAAAAGAATGATACTCTTCGCGGAGCGCAATCCATATCGTTTTCCTTTTTTTTTTTTTTTTCTTATTAAGACTCTTCACACTAGTGTGTGTGGGGATCCAAAAGCATGTACCGACACCAAGGAATTCCATGATTGTGATTAATACAGTCAAGAAATCATATGATGCAATGGGACAAATGGTTGAATAGAGACGGCTTTCATCCCATCCATATAATCAAATTGTTTCCTTTGTAGTTCTCCGTTTATAGCTTATGAAGGCCCTCGCTCATGGGAGCCCACTAAATGAAAGCTAATTTGTAACACAAAAACCTTCCACTTAAGCTAATAAGCATGCAAGGAAAGGGTTGTTTTTCTTTAAAGGTATAAAAATAATTTATTCAGGGAGCAAACATCATTCCTATTTTGATTAACAAAAAAAAAGACAACTTGATCCGTTAAAAGACAATTGAAGATTTCTTTTTGAGAAGTAAAACAACAGTGAAAGTGAGTATTTTGAAATAAAATCATTCCTGCTGGATTTCGAAATTCACATTTTTCTAATTGACATCTAATAGGAGAAGACTTTAAATTCCAAAATTTTGCCTTCGTCTTGCCTCCATCAATACCATTCCCATCTAGGTAAGAAAAGCATCTCATTCGCTCTCTTAATTCTCAATTTGTTTTCATTTTTCTTTAAATTATGAATTTTCTTCGTAGTTTTTTAATGTTGAGATTAGGTAAAAATTGAAATCTGATTATGAATATGATAACTTTTTCAATTTAGGTAGAATTTTTTATTTTCAAGCGAAACTCAAAGTAAATTTTGGTTATAATTTATCCCTATTATATTTTCTTCTTCAATTGCAATTTGCCATTGAAGAAGGAAATAAGGGATAAAAGCTATTAATTATGATATCTACAAAATGAAAGAGAGATAAGCTACCCAACTAAATTTTAATTCAAATTGAAATTATACTCAAAAATGCAATTAATAAATATCACCCATAATCAAATTGACAAATATCAATTTACCAGGAATTTATCCGAGTAACTTATCTCTCTTTCATTTTGCAAATATCATAGTTAATAGTTTTTATCCCTTATTTCCTTCTTCAATTGCAATTTATCTCTCTTTTATCTATGAAGTTATAATTAGCATTTTCTGATTTATTAGTTCGATTGATTTTGTATGAATAAATTTAACTTTGTAGATGATTTATGAAATCTAGTTTCAATGCTTATATAATGTGGATATTGTTGTTAATATTTATTCTCTTCGGTCAAAAGTAGATCACTATTAGTTTTCTATATTTTAGAATTACATGAAAATCGAAAATAGATTATGAGTATGATAGCTTTTATCATAAAAGTTTGCTATTAGTTTTTCTATTTTCAATATAGAATAATAAATTTTACTCTTTTTTGCCTTTGTTGCAGATATATTATTGCATTGATGTATTTTTGTGATATATGGTTGAGCTATTGTTGTTTTAGTATGCCTGCCCACCTCTTCCAGTTTTATACATGTGCTTTTGTTCTTTTTCTATCCTAGTTGTGTTATAATTGTTAGGTATGATATTGTTTAAAATGCATTTGTCTAGAAATGAAAAAAGGAGGAAAAAAAAAAGGGGACGAGTAGAAAAGTAAATAGAATCATAAGAAAGAGCTATAGATAAATTTATTTAAAAAGTGAGCTCCTCTAATGAGAAACATAAGTAATTAGGTGAAGGTAGTTTTGAACAACCTAATAAAAATTTAAGTGATAAGATGATATTCATGAAGATACTAGTAATTTAAGTAAGAATGATCTATACCAAATGCATCCAATTTAGAAAATTTAAGAGTAGATGAACAATCAATTCCTCTATTAGATCTTTATGATCCTAGAAATTAGGATAATTTTGACAATAAAATAAGATACATTTTAGTTGAAAAAAGACTTTAAAATTTAAAATTTTATGTTTTTTTAGACAATACATATTTGCATATTGCCGATTAATTGGAGTCTTTCTTTTTACTTTGTCTCGAGCATATAAAACATTAGGAATGACCCTGTATAAGATCAATAACAATAATAATGTTTATCCATGATTTAAAACAACTCCTTTTCTTATTCTTCTTATAAGGCAAAATCAAGACCTACAGTATTAATTTGATCAATAAGAGAACATTTTTTTATAAACAACAGTAGTAAGAATAGGTTTAACATTAAAGAATGAAAATATTAATATTTCTCCTAAAATGGTCATGGTCGGTTTTTCGTTCTTCACATCAATCAATGTGTTAGTGGTGGCCATAAAAGGCCTTCATTGCTTTAGGTTGGATGTGTTCTAAATGTGACTTGAAAAGTTGTGCCCATTGCTTACCTCATTCTGTTCATCTTTTTCTTGGATGAGGCGCTCCTCCTCTTGATTACCTACATCAGACAGATTAGAAGGAATATCAACATGATTATCAACCACCTTACCATGTCGTAGAATAGTAATTGTTTTGTCTTGTTTAAGTTGGCGGGGCAACTTTCCCTTTTAATTATCTTTCATTTGAGTAGCGAGTTGCCCTATTTAAGTCTCAACCCTCTTTACAGAAGCTTCCAAGGAGTCAAATCTCTCTTTTTTTTTAATTTCTAACTGTTGTCTAAATAAATGCAATCAAACTTTCCTCCAAAGAATGCTTCTTTGATAGGTTCAGATTTGAAGATTGTCTTTGGACTAGTTTTACCTCTGAAAATTTTGGTGATGTGGTTGTGGTTGCACTGCTGGATTGTTGGTCTTCCAAGCAAAGTTGGGGTGGTTTCTCTAACTAAGGTTGTAAATGTTTAAATATGGATCATTTCGCCCCTTGGTTAAAACCATTAAGTGAGTTCACTTATTCTTGCTCAGCTACAAAAGATTCAAAAGAAGACAAACAAACATTAGCCCTGTGATCATAAGTTCCACATATATCACATACATCTTGATTTGGAGCATTTTATAGTGGTCTCATAGTTAACATTTTTACATGCTCTATTAACTCAGAAAATTGCATGACCATTTCTTAGTTTGAAGTCACTTCATAAACTCAAACTCTTCTTCCCCTCACACTCTTTTATTGAGAATTGGCTCCCAACATTTCAAAGAATTCGTTTATCTCTTCAACAGTCTCCTCTCCCATAGCTCCTGCCGCTGCAACTATATACCGACAATGTTGAGTCAATCCATCATAAAAGAATTGATTTTACATATGAAGTGGAAAGTGATAGTGTTGACATTATATTAGCAAGAGTTTGAAGTCTTCCTATGCCACATGAAATGGGAAACCTCATCATATTCATTAAATTCAATCACATGTTTAATGGTAAATAGAGAAATAACTTTGATAAATAGAATAAATAAATTTAACAAACAGAATTGAAAAACTCTTAAATGGAGAAGAGATGGTAGTGAATCTCTTGCCCAATATATTTGCCCTTTTTTTTTACCCCACTAACTTTACTCATGCTCCCTGGCTTCAGCTCACACTTTCTGCCTTTGCTATATTCTATTCTACTTAGAAATTGTTGCTCATGCCGATGTCACCTTCTTTCTATAAACTTCCTCTATTTATGGAGAGAGAGATTAGGGTTTAATCTAATCTTTCTTTTTTTTTCTTTCTCTTTTAGCTGTAATCTTGCAAGATTCGTGTGATTTTCTCAATGTAATTTGCAAGACTTGAAATTTTTTGCATGGGAGTGACAACTCCTTACACCCAGGTGACACCTCCTCTTACTCGATTGACTCATCCTCTCACTCGGGTGACTTTTGGCCTAATTTTTCTCTACTTCTTTTCTTCTTGCAATATTCAAAAACAACTCCACAGAACCTGATTTCTTTCAATTTGAATTAAAAGACAAGTATTTTTAACCAAAATCATAATATAAAAGCTAGTAAAATGAATAGAAATTAGACATTAATTGGAAGGTCATATATTTGAGTCACAGAAGTAGCCTCTTTCTATAATACAAAAGAAATGTTGCGTACAATTGATGACCCTCCCTCGACCTTACAAAGTGGGAAGCCTTGTATACTGAGGTAGCCCTTTTTATATGTGGTTGCTTAAGGGAAGAAAAACCTAGATTTTATCCATAACTCATAAACGATATTGGATGGTTTAAGAACACTTTTGGTTCACCATGTTGTCTTTTAATCTCTTGGAACATTTTCTTAATTCCTTAAGTTAAACTACCAATCAAGGTGACTAAATGGTTCTTACTGGAAGCTTATATGTAGAGGATGGATGGTTAGTATCAGATGATAAAATGAATATATTCATTTACTAAAAAATATAATTGAATACTTTTGTATTTTTCTATATCTATATGTATAAATTAAAAATTTTAAGTTAAAAGACATTAAACCCCTCTTAAAGTTTTATCAATTTCACAAAATTTCTTATATTTTAAAAATCTCGCGAAGAAATCACATGTTTTATAAATGATCAGAATCAAACTTTTTATTAAATTTTGTTATTAATTTTCATTGATGTGATAAATTTAAAACTTATCATTCATAAAAGCTCTTTAAATTTTTCATTATGGACATTGGATTAGATAGAGAAAATCATACCACCTCTCCCTATCGTCCTCTTCCTTCATCTTATCTCTCAATTCAAACCCTTGCCTCCTACAGACCTTCTCCATCACCACTCTAATTGCCCTCATCTCTTCCTTCCTATGGTTTGTTCAAAATCAACAAGACACATAAATATCCAATCCTTAAGAACCAAATACAGATTTCCTAACAATTTCAAAGACATTGCCTATTGTAACTTACTCTACAAGTCTTTAAGTTATTGGCAGCTAGATTGGAAAAGGCCTAAGCAGTTTAATTGGTGAACTATAAGGTGATTTCTTTGAAGAAGATTGATAGGGGATAATCCACTTTTAGCCCAAGAACTGTTTCAAGACTATGCTAAGAAAAACTCCCCAAAGCATTGTCCCTTGAAATTGAATTTCAATAAGGCTTTTGACACTATTAGTTGGAACTTTACTTATAATAAATTGAAAAATTGGATCTAGGAATGCATCTCAACCCCCTCCTTTAGTTTCTTAGTAAATGGAGAACCGAACAAACTCTTTAAAGGAAGCAAGGGGCTAAGGTAAGGAGATCCCCTCTCCCCTTACCTCTTCATACTGTACATAAAAGCCCTCTTTAAACTTTTTAGTTACAATATTTCCTTTAACCCTAGTTGTGACTACCACACTAAATGTTTAGATCTTAAGTTAACAAATTTATCTTTTGCAGATGACCTTCTACTATTCTAGAAGGCTAATGATAGATCCCTATTCACAATCACATAACCTTGCAAATGTTTAAAGACTTAAATCAGGGCTACAAGCAAACTATAACAATAGCCAATTAATTTTGTACAAAAGTGCAATATTGGAAGATATTTGGCTAGCTACACTTAATGGTTTCAAAGTTAGAAATCTATCTATTAGTTATCTTGGGGTTACCAATATCTATTAGAAGACTAATGTATAGGGATTGCATCCCCTTTATGGAAAAAATTAAAAAAAAAACTGTCACTCGGGTCACAAGGACCTCTTATATGCCTTAAGACTGATGTTGATCAAATCAATGCTAAACCCCATCCATGATTAATGATCAGCTCGTATTTTACTCTCCACGACTACCATAAAGACAAATGAGAAAATTATGAAAGCATTCCTATACAGAGGAAGAAAGATAGGAAGAGTCAAGGCTAAAGTAAGATGGAATGAAGTTTGTAAGCCAACCACTCAAGAAGGAGGTATAACTAAAATTCGCGTCACCAATAGAATCATATTGGCCAAAAGATTATGGATATTGTCGGAAGCAAGGACACATTATGGTCTAGGTGGATTAAGTTCATTGCGCTACAAAATAGCAATTTATTGGATAAAAATTCTGCCTCCAAATGCACCTAATATATGACACATTTACTCAAACTTAAAGACTCTTTTCTGACACAGTTAATCAAGCTATGCAAAATAGGAGAAGAGGAGTAGGCATCCTTATTTTTTGACAACTAGAGTAAAACTAGACCTCTTTATTATGCCAACCATAGTGCACAAGTAAGATTTGAGTTCCTAACTAATACTAAGGTTAAGGCATGGATACAAGGAATCAACTTGAGGAACTACCCTTAGAGTGTTCTCACAATTAATCCCTAACTATAATCCCCTATAGGGGGATGAAGATAAATAACTCTACTCAATCACTCCTTAGGGAAATTCATAAACAACTCCTATAAGAAGTTGTTAAAAGCTAGAGGAGAGAGGTTTGACTCATATAACATTACATGGACTAAAACTCTAAACCTAAAGGCTTCATTCCTAATATGGTTGGTGATAAAGAAAGTCCTAGATACTAAGGATAAACTTAACCTTTTAAATATTCAAGACATATGTGTCTTATGTAAATTAGAAAGGGAAAAAATTAGTCACCTCTTGTTTGATTATAACTATACTAATTGGATTTGGAGAAACTTGAAAGAATGGACTGATATACGTAGCAATACCTATGAGTTTCATGCGATCAACTGGCTTATAAAAGACATATCCCTACAGTATGAATCTAGGTATATCATCTTTATTACCCTAAGCTTATGCATTTATAAAATTTAGACTGATAGAAACTATAGATGGTTTAAATCATAAGAAAAAATCATATGGAACTTATTTGGGAAGATCAAAATGTAGTTTCAAGTATAAATCATGTAATCGACCAACAAATACTAGTGACCTAAAAGCCCTAATCACCTTCTGTAATCCTAATTTAAGGTATTGGATTGGGTAACTTTAATTGATAAGAATGTCTTCTAATATATGCAAAACATTTTTTTACCTTCTTTGGAAGGTTTTCTATATATAACTTTTCAAAAAAAGAAAGAAAAAGTCATAAGAGGTAACTAAGAATTAACAAACCAACTAGCTATTATATATCAGACAATTTAATTTATTAATTATATTAATTTATTGTATTGATGTATCATTGTTTATATTAAAAATATACTATTATTTAATATATAATACTAATTAATTTTACTAAAAATTATATTTTATTTGTTAATATTTGATTATTTAATATGATAGTAAATTAAGTCTTCCATTTCATTTTTATTAATTATGTATTAATATTAATAAATAAGATAAATAATTTGTTATTTTAATTTTCATTCTATATTCTACAAGAAATTAATAGTTAGTTTGATTTATTTTTCTAATATACATAAAATAGAAAATTTTATCGCTATTTTATTAATTTGCTATATTTAAATCTCATTACTTATATAAAAAATATAAATGAAATTTTAGTATGTAATCTTAATTTATTTATGGTATAATGATACACTAATCCCCAAAAAAGTTTGTCTCCTAGTTATCCAAATGCATCAAAAACACCTCTTTTTCAATCCTGATTAATGGTATTCTCATTAAATCATTCTTTAGAGCTAGGGGATTAAGGCAGGGAGATCCACTATCTCCTTACCTTTTCATCCTATATATAGAAGTTCTCTTATGCTTGATCAAGAAAGGAGTGGAAGCTGATAAGAAATTCATACATCACTCAAAATGTAGGGAATTGAAGATTATTAACCTTTACCATTGCTAATGATTGGACACTTTTTCTAGAATTTACCCAAACTTAGTTAGCACCTTCATGGCTCTACTAATAATTTTTAAGCACCTATTTAGACCATCAATAAAACTTTTAAAAGAGTCTGTTACTAATGGCTAAGGAAGCTAGGGGTAAAATAAGCTTACTAGAATGCATTACAGATATAAGAGTCATCATTGTGCCAATCAAGTACCTGGGAGTCCCAATTTCTAGTAAGAGACCCTTATGCAATGAATTTAGGTCATTCATTAATAAACTAAAAGCCATAATTTCTAGTATGTGTAATAGATGGTTTTCAATGTCAGGAAGAGTATAACTTGTGATTTCTATTCTTAACAATCTTTAAAATTTTTAGCTTTCCCACATTTTTTCCTTCGAGTGATCATTAAGACCATTGATAACATATTGAGGAATTTCATACAGATTGTTAGTGATGCAACTACAACCATGGTTAAGTTAGGGGACCTTTGTCTATATAAGGATGAAAGGGGGCTGGATATTATTCCAACAAGAGTTATAAATAAGATATAATTAGACTAGAGACTCAGGAGAATTATGGGGGATAAATAGTCCTTACAAGTGAAATGGACTCACACACTTTTCATATCAAAGCCTCTAATTTCTAGTGCATTAAGCGTAGAACCTCGATATCTTGTGTTGGGACCGAAACCCAACCGCTTAAACTAAACCATAACACCTTCACTCTTGCTTTGATACCATAAATGTTGGGACCCGATCTCGGGATTGGACTCCAACCGAAAAATGGAAAACGGAAAACGGAAACAAAAAACAAAGCGCCGGGAAACGAAACGCATCAAATATGAAACCCAAAAAAGGGCCAAATGCACACAAAATCAGATTCTTAACGAAATCGAATTGAAAGCATAAGCGAAAGACAAATCGCGGAATCAAAAGCGAAGCGAAAACATATCAGAAACGAATCGAGATCGAAAAATGAATTCGAAATCGGAACAAACAAAGGCGGAAACAAAAACTGAATCTGACATCCGAATACAATAGCTAAGAAAAGCGTCGCGTTGGAAACCTTAGACTAAACCGGTCTCCACCAATCAAAACCGGTATTTTTTTCTTTCTTTCTTTTCTTAATCCTTTTTCATTCCTTTCATCTTTATTCAATCTCATACGAATCGAACAATATAATTTCCCCTTTTTGGAAATTCATCCTTAAACAAAAACTCAATTTATTCGATTCTTCTTAATCATGTAATATCTCAATCTCATCTTTAAAACAATAATCTATCTTATTCTTATTCTTTCTTTTTGCCATAAAAACTCTCACACATAGCCATACAACAAAAATTGGGCAGCGTAACGGCTGTATTTTACGAAACTCAAACCTGCAAATGGTTTTAAAACTAACTTCTATAATTTTCGGTCAAAACTCAGAATCATCGGACCCCCCGTCTGGAATCCAAAACACAATCATATTCAATTCACAATCATATATCTCAATTCCATATACAATTTCACAATTTAATCCAAAACCCAAATCGATCATATTTATACACAATCACAATTCATATCCCATCATCATACACATTCATCCATATCAATACATATCCAAATCATATTTATAAATCAATCCAAAACATGATTTCATAACCATCCACAAATTCATAAATCATCATGCACTACTCTACCATTCAATTACTTATACAAA